>CM055275.1:25881814-26007316 GCA_029237695.1 Conchocele bisecta | reverse complement strand
AACACGGCAAGACGAAGAAGCTTATTTATTTTGAAAAATTTCCGATGACTTATCTCCCCTTGGCAGCCATTTCTTAGCTCGCCTGCATGTCATCAGCATCGTCGGCGTCCACAAACTTAACGTTGGGGTAAATGTCTTATAATTTCTGTTTCCTTTCATGGAACACCTTGTTATTTCATACATGCATTCCTCAGATGACCCTCTATATGCTGTAGCAAATCCATGACCCACCACCCAACCCTTACCCCAAGGTCAAGGTCACAAACTTAGCACATTCATAAACTTAACGTTGGGGTAAATGTCTTATAACATCTGTTTTCTTTCATGGAACACCTTGATATTTCATACATGAATTCCTCAGATGACCCTCTATCATGCTGTAGCAAATCCACGACCCACCACCCAACCATTACCCCAAGGTCAAGGTCACAAACTTAGCATGTTCATAAACTTAATGTTGGGGTAAATATTGTGTAACTTCTTTTCATTTACAGGGAACACTTTGATATTGTTGTGCGACTTCTTTTCATTTACAGGGAACACTTTGATATTTCATACATGCATTCATCTGATGATCCTCTATTGTGCTACAGCAAATCCTTGACCCCCCCCCCCCCCCCCCCCCCCCCCCCCCCCCCCCCCCCCCACGCACCCCCCCCCCCCCCCCCCCCCCCCCCACAAGATCAACATCATAAACGTAACGTTGGAGTAAATGTATTTCTGTATCATACTTCCCTGTTATATGTTGCTATATAGCTTATATTTGGGCTACCCATTCCGAATACAATTTATTGACCCGCACCTAGTCCGCACTTACACCTGTCCCATCCCATATCGACCGCGCATGCGCGCACGGGAGACTTCCTCTTTGCTTCGGACGGCTGGCGTGAAAGTATCCTCTTTGGTGCTCATTTTCGTTTGGCTGTTTTATACACTCTATTCATGATTATTGTCCATAAGTAAGCAATATCTTCTGTAATAGAGTGGGGGCTATTCATTTCTATAAGTTGCTAGTCGAAAATATTTTTTTTTCTTAGTGTGGCCACAGGGCGCGAACTTCGCGATTTTCCTATTGTCGGACGTTCCTATTTTCGACAAAGAATTTTTTTATTTTTTTTTTCCACTTTGTCTCGTTCGATATTTGAATAGGTTTTCCGTACCACGTTCACTAATGGGCTAAGGGAAACCTAAACCCAGTTCGGGTCAGGAAATTTGGTGGTGGTCACAAAACGGAAATGAGATCATTTGTTTCCGTTGTTGCTAGAGACATAGCGGTTGCTCTAATGAGAAACCGGGCTTGTCTCAGGCCTTGGGGGCCTCTATGGAGAGGCCTGACCATTAGGTACTATCTGGGTAAGTATCAGGGTAAGTATCAATAAGTGAGATTCAGAAACTACAGTGGTTTCTGAGTATGAATAGTGGCAGGGTGTCTCTTATGACTGAGACATCCAACGTCGCTAGTTCCGCTCTGGGTGGTCCGCTACCCAATGAGTAAGGACACCTGACACCGGACACCGGACACCGGACACCGGACACCGGACACCGGACACCGGACACCGGACACCGGACACCGGACACCGGACACCGGACACCGGAAACCGGACACCGGACACCGGACACCGGACACCGGACACCGGACACCGGACACCGGACACCGGACAACAGTCGGTGTTCGGCAAGATTCAGATACTAAAGACTTGTTTCTGAGTCTAACCAAGTCCGAGTCCGAATAGTGGCAGGGTATCTCTTATGACTGAGACATCCAACGTCGCTAGTTCTGCTCTGGGTGGTCCGCTACCCACTGAGTAAGGACACCGGACACCGGACACCAGACATGACGTCAGACAGGAGGGCGCACAGACTCGTCGATCAGGACGGGTAGATCCGGGTCTAGTAGCAAGAGAGCTAGGTATAGCTCGTCTACCAGGCCGCAGAATTGTATATCCATGAAACACAAACGACATTCTATGTCGTGTCTAAGGTACGATCATAGACGTCGTCATAGGCACAGCAGACAGAGCATTGGAGTCGCTGTTTCAGTAGTCAGTCAGAGTGACCAGGCATATCATGGCTACGTCTCTGACTATGTCTGCAGACATGGTTCTGTTGAGGAGCGACGCCACGTTAGCTACGGCGTCCATTCTTACGATACAGGGAAGGGACCTCCTTCAGGAAGCATCCCTTCAGGCCACGAATCTGTTTGGAAACAGATGTTCTCAGGTGACTGCTGCTGACGCTGCAGTAAGACAGAGTCAGCAGTTAGCGAGACTATCAGTGGTCTCTTTACTTTAGCCAAGCGGTTCGCTTATAGAAGCGCAACTCGGGCTGGAAAGGGGACATAAGCAAGCTTCAATATCCCCTTTTCCTAACCCAGCGAGTGAGGTAACGCCTAACACCCAATAGGGTGGGGCTCCCAGAGGGGTGCTACAAGCATCAGAGATTGGCAATATCCGAGCTTCTACAGCGCGCTGTTTATTGTACCAACAGACAGATCATTTCTAGATAGAGACGGCTCGATCGATACGTCGGACTATTAGAGTCAATGATTGGGCAGTCTCCATCGAACCACAGGAAGGTTATCTTCATATACCGATATGCCATGCGTCCAGAAACTTTCTAAGCTTTCAGTCGCAAGGCATGGTATAGCAGTTTTGTGTCCTACCCTTCAGAATAGCCCCGGCGTTCACAAAACTAATAGAGGTAATCCAGACCGTGTGTTATTGCATACTTCAATACTTGGACGACTGGCTCCTCTGCACGATCAGTCCAGAGACACACTGCTACTCAAGCTGCGTGTGTTCTGGGATCTTATCACGGGGTTGGGTCTCATGCCGAACATAGAGATGTCGGAACTAGTACCGAAAAAAACAGGACATCTGATACGTAGGGATGAGTTTCCTTACCAGACTGGGGATAGTCAGGGTACACTTGGACAGTGCCGATATGTACAGAGTAGACATGATGTTGCGAGTGATCTTCAAAGCTGTGTATCCACTTCAACTACCAGCCAGGGGGCTATTTTAGCTGCTAGGGGTATTGAATGCAGAGGCAGATATGCGGTGTAGGTCGTCTACCAATGTACTGTGGACTATCTGTCGAGGGGGGGGGTTCGAAAGTCCTTACCGAGGGGTCACTGTTAAGGACAGTGACCAACGCGGTTATCAACAGGTAGAGCCACCCCTGGTTGGGTCTGTTTGCGACCATGATGGACAATCAGAGCCCAATGTATGTGTCTCAAGTTCTGGACTCGGGGGCATAGGCGGTGGGCGCGTGTCCGTCTCATGGAAATGAGTATACGGGTAAGCATTTCCACAATCAGTAAATTCGGGTCACACTAGTGGCACCATGCTGGCCAATGACAAGTTGGTTCTCCAGCATACTGGAACGTCTAGTGTACCATCCGGTGGGCATTCCAGTGTTTCCCAAGCTTCTGTCACAGCATGCAGGGGGAACACTTCATGCGAATACGCTCGTTCTGATTCTTCACGTCTGGAGGCTATCAGGAAGGGAATCAGAAAAGACAAATTTTCGCGGCTAGCTACAGCAATCATTGCACAGGCAAAGTCATTTTGCTACTGCATGCTAAGACGCGAATGGGAGGTCTGTGTTAATTGCTGTAAGTTAAGGCAAATTAATCCAGTCAGTCCAGCTGTAGGCGAAATGGGCGATTTCCTTAGTAATTGTTCGATGAAAAGAAATCGTCAGCATCGATTAGGAAGGGATACATGTAAGCATTGGCCAACTGTTTCAAGTTCACTTCAGTGCCGATATGTATCATAGGTTCAGACCCCAGTTATAGGCGATGATTTCATTCTTCACTAGAGAAAGACCAGAAACTAGAATAGTTAACCTAAGGGAATCTAACAGTGGTTATATGGGATTTAACGAAAGATCAGTATGAGCCCATGTGACAGCTTCCCTCTTTTGATTGATCAGTCATGAATGGGTTACTCCTCGTTTTCGCTTCGGCGAAAAGGCGGCGGGAATTACGCGGCCTGTACATGGGCGACCAGAATCTGGCTTGGATAATGATTCTGTTACTATGGTTGCGAAGCTGGGTTCCTTGCTAAGGCTCGGGTCCCAGGTAGGCATACCCGACCGTTCGTGATCCCAGGCATGTCCAAATCGAGTCGGTTATCTGTGACATTATATACTTTACGTATTCTATAATGTACAATTGTCGTATCTTAACTTGGTAAAAGCACATGCTTCCGGTTAATAACAACAAGGTCAATAGATTAAATTCATTCGCACTGATCCAGAATATGAGTTTATCTCTCGCCCAGCACGAACCTACCAAATTTAACCGAGACGGAAAACACGCTATGCCCTGGCACATAGATCAAGGTCACGATCAGATGATAATGTGGGCTTCGTGGCGCAATTGGTTAAGACATTCGGCAAGATGATGGTGAATTTCATAAGACAAAATGCACCAGGCTTGTCAGAGGAAAAAGGGCACTTCACCGGTACTGGTGAATGTTAAAATCCTCTGATGGCATCAGGTGGGGAAGACAGGATGCACACTGGGAGTCATCTAGTGGTAGAGGACTCAGGACTGGTCTCAGCAGCTAGTGTAGCTGTGGAGAACAGTGCCCCTTCTTATCCGGAGGCAGTAGCTTCGGTATACCAGTATCTGTCTCAGGATAGTGGTCCTGTTTAACCTGCGCAGGTGCCGAGGGCTAAGTCTCTGTGTGAAGCAGACTAGGTTACTGCTTTCAAGGGTAGGCATAGACTGCCTCAGCCCCACACTGTAGGAGCTCTGTGTGGCCGGGGTCAATTTGTGGTATTAACAAACTGACGGGCATAAGTTCGATTATATCCGTTGGTGGATGGTAATGGACCACGATATCCAAATCGCCGGTAACCAGTTTATTGCCATGGTTGTGAATGGAATAATATAGCCTCTGAAATGTACAATGAATACACTAAATATCGAGCATGGCTATTTACTTATCGGCAAGTACAATACCTGGTATATGTTGGGACAATGTACGTCGTTAGATGCACACGGTTTTAACCTATACTATAATACATGAAACGGTTACAGGTTCGGTGTTGTAACGCATGATGTATTGTATCACGCGGATGGTACATGATGGTAAACATAAGATAGCGGACAAGTTTGAGGACGAGGTGTACTTGGTGATGAATAAACCAAACAAGGTACATATAGAATGCGCCTTAGACTAATTTACTCGGACTACATGTATACCAGATATAGAGTATATTATTTACAATGTGCTATTCATATTGTTCTCGGACGTCGGTAAGCTTATGTATTTACAAATAATCCACCATTCACATGATACGAACTGACACGAACCTTAGATGTGGTCTATGAGGCTTTCCAAACGCATTTGTCACAGCTCACTCACATGGTGGGTAGGGTTAGCCTGCAATTGGTTAGCTAAGTGCAAGTGCATGTTTAGAATACGCGGGGTGGATTGGTGAGATAATGCGCGACCAGCATAACCGGGTAAATGCAACAGCGTAAACGAATAAATAGCAATAGGTCAAGATACGCGAAGAACGTAACCGAATATGACACAATACAACCAAGCGAACACGTTTACAATGTAATACCTTATATTATGATGATATGAATCTCCAAATCTCAGGACCAAAGTCTATCTCTCTCGTCGCAAGTATTCTCGTGGAACGTTCCATACAGAGTGAAAGAATCTACGATGGAATGCTCATACATACGCGCACGAAGCGCGCGCGGCAAAAAACGGTGGGAAGTGGACCAGCCAATCAGAATTAGCCAACAAGCCAAGCGGGTGGACGTAGTCTCCAAGCCTGGAGTGAAATGTCCGACATTACCAAATATGGAAGCATTAGAGACTAAAAGTAACCGAGTCATGACGGGCAGGCGGACTTTACCAAATATGGTAATACCAAACGCGAACTTGTCACATGAAGCTAAATGTATAGTCTGTTTCAGATTATACATGTTACGGGAAATACTATGAATTGACAACAATGAGACCACCGGCGATAAATAGTTTAATGCGAATAAAATACATAGAATGGCAATAAAATCATCTGCTACATAGCTAGTGAAGCTGTGGAGAACAGTGCCCCTTCTTATCCGGAGGCAGTAGCTTCGGTATACCAGTATCTGTCTCAGGATAGTGGTCCTGTTTAACCTGCGCAGGTGTCGAGGGCTAAGTCTCTGTGTGAAGCAGACTAGGTTACTGCACCAGACTAGGCCTAGACTGCCTCAGCCCCACACTGTAGGAGCTCTGTTAGAGGAATTGATTTGGCACAGGGTTTGACCCCAAAACTAAGTTGGATTTCTTAAAGCCAATACTTTCTGGCACATCAGGGGCTCAAGTATTAGGTTATGCTTACATAAACTTGGCTCCTAGAGTATTCGGCCTTGGAAAAGGAGGCTCAGAGATGGGAGTATCCAAGGCTTAGTTCCATAAGGCACGGACTTGTTTTGTGCAAGGTCAGAGTGAGGTGAATTAGGCACTACATCTCAATGAATAACCAATGAGAGGTAGGCACTGGATTTTTTATTCCATGCGTGGGTAATCGGGTTCTATCCAAATCGCCAGTTTACAGATGGATATCTCTCGCAACATGCAGAGCATATCGATCCAATTCGATTAAGAGCTCATAAGGTTATAATCGATGCCCATGAGGTCAGAGCAGTATTTACCTCCTCTGAGTTCCTCTATGGAGTGATCCTGGGGATAAGATAATGGAAGCGGCATCCGGGAAGTCTCATTCCACTTTTATCAATTTTACATACGTACATTTACGGCGCAGAGCGCAGATATTTACACATTGGATCTCCTAATCGCGGCTAGCAGGGTTGTCGCGGGTGCAAAGCATGTGTAAAAGGCTCAATTTTTTAGCCTGTTGTTATTCTGGGCCAGTGGATCTAGTCCAGGATGACAAATTGTTGGTATATTCACATTGGCAGTACAAAACGTTCTAGTTATCAGCTAGTTCAAGTTTTGTGCCTGGAAAGTTTTCGTAGATTGTTTTCTTGATTACACATGACTGGTTATGCCAGTCTGGATACATATTTTACTATAATGTGTGCAGTTGTGTGGGGTTGCCAATGATTGTGAGGTCCGGAGAGGGTAACGGTGAGTTCCCTGTGCTCCGGGTGCTAACGGTACTAGGTATCATGACACTCGAAAACACATAATCATTCATCCAGGGTCATGAATACCATGTTTTGTAATTATTGATAGTATGTGGTTGTCAATAGCATAGGGTATTTTATGTTAGCATTACTATTTGTGAGTAATGTGGGTTAGAACTTTAAGAGACTTGTGGACATGGCCAAGGGTCAGTGTAGATGCTGTGAGTCTTAGATGTGAGGCACAACAGTGTGTATGACATGACGCTAACATGATATGAGTTAGTCACATTCAGTGCGTGTTTAACTGCGACTGGGGACAGTACTCAAGCAGACCAGAAGACTTAGCTGGCGGCTCAGTTATCTTCTGGGGGCAGGAAAGGGGGGGGGTGCGCTGCTCAGACGGTGCCCGAGTCTAGTCCACAAGTTGTTTGGTGAGTCAATTTATTGATCCTAGGTTAAGTATTCACAGAGTGAATTCATTTATTTTTCTGCTTTCGGTATCACCTTACCTTCCCGCCTTGGAGACAAATTCTAGCAACATATAACAGGGAAGTATGATACAGAAATCAGAATTTTTCAATGTAAAATTAGTTTCTGTGAGTACTTACCTGTTATATGTATTAACACCCACCTCCCACCCCGCAAGGTGAGAGATTTGTTCTATCGCAAAGAGGAAGTCTCCCTTGCGCGCATGCGCAGTCGATATGGGATGGGACAGATGTAAGTGCGGACTAGGTGCGGGTCAATAAATTGTATTCGGAATGGGTAGCCCCATTAGAAACTATATAGCAACATATAACAAGTAAGTACTCACAGAAACTAATTTTACATTGAAAAATTCTGATTTCTATAACTTCTGTTTCTTTACAGGGAACGCCTTGATATTTCATACATGCATTCATCTGATGATCCTCTATTGTGCTACCGCAAATCCATGACCCATCCCCAACCCCTTTCCCCAAGGTGAAGGTCACAAACTTAGCACATTCATACATGCATTCCTCATGTGAATAGCTATGATGCTGTAGAAAATCACCAACTTAGTGCGTTCATAAACTTAACGTTGGGTTAAATTTTGTATCACTTGTTTTCAGGGAGCGCATTGATATTTCATACATGCACTCATCTTAATATGCTATATCATGCTATAGCAAATCCACGACCCACCTTCCACCACTGACCCCAATGTCAAGGTGTCTAGTTATATAATATTCATGTTTTTTATACAACTGTGCCAAGTTTGAGTGAAGGCTGCCAACAGGCGAGCTTTGCTGTCTTCTGACAACTCTTGTTAATTTTCCCACTCTGTATCCTTGTCCACGCAATTACTCCAGTTCTACTTCGCCGATAGTAACCAAATTTGGTATACTAGAAGGGGGGCAAGCACCCATAAAAATGAATTATCTTCAACACGAGAGAGCAAAAGCAACGACTACTTTAAATCAATGCATTATATCATCCTGACACGAATCCGGTGTCGGTCAATCAAATCAGGTGGGACAAGGTCATTTTGGGGTCATTAAGTGCACATGGGTCAAATGAGTGCAAAGCTCACTAAATTTTGATAATACAATATGTACTTGCATAACATTGCAGAACAATCCGAGAAAGTATGTTTTATTGGTGATTATTGATTTATGGGGCATATACAAAGCAATTTGGTTTGCTCGGACGTCTCTATCGTTGAGAGTATCAACATATTCAAGATGGCCGCCAACCATCAATATTTAGCCTGAAATCTGTACTTATTTGATGAATGAAAACAAATAGGCACTTGAATCTTGATTGGACGGATGCTGAAAACCCTTTGGATATCATGCATTACTTTTAAACCTAGATGGAGGCTATCAAATCCATATGAATCCAAGATGGACGCCAAATATTCATCAAGATCAGACAGCATTATCTACACTGTGGTGGACCATATCTTGGTACTAAGCTAGATATGAACATATTAGTTTGATTTTCATCTGAGATGCGTGTTTAATTCAAAATGGCCGCCATATTTTCCAAAAACTTGAATGTTATTGAATATAATGTTTGCTTTTTCTTTATTTATGTATACTACTGCATTCTGTTAGGCGGTTACGGTACATCAATAAGTTGGACACACTTGATTTTGAAGTCATTTGTAATTGTGTTTATTCAAAATGGTCGCCTCATTTAGGCTATTTTAATATAGTGTGGTACTGGCAATTGCGCGTTTCTTTTCATTTACTTTTAAACTTCTTTATAGGACAGATTCACATGTGTTCAGACTAGTAGATCGCTATATATATACTAGTAGATTGTATATGCCCCATAATACATTTGGTGATGCTCGAATTAGGTTTCTCTTGTTGTCAGAATATAAAAGTATATGCACTGTTTTAAATATTGTGTTTTATTAAGTCTTACGTTATCATATACGTTGTAAATTGCACTGTAATGCCATATATGTATACACTACGTATTGCAATTGGTCCATATGATATAGTTCGGCCATGTTCGCATTACAATCAGATATCAAACTGTTATATTCTGGTGTGCGGCTAAGTACCATGACATTTCAATCACTTTAGACTTAATTATAACCAAGATAAAACAATTCAAGTAAAATACAACACTAATCAAATAGTATATTTTGTATTACAGTTTCTATTTCCGTGAATATCCATACATTCACAAGTGGATATACCCATATGCATACACTTAAATTACAATGAAATATCTAATAATTGTCCCATATAATCATACGTCTGTATAAGGCAGATAAGCATATTCTATTTCAGCAAAACTTTCAGCATGACTATATATATATAATCATCGCTGATAAATGGAAATATATTCTCAATTAACATATATTATTATCAACAAAAGTCTCGTCTCCTGCACTGAAATCAATATTTACAGCGTCTGTGTGTCACATATATAAAACATAATACACCGTATGCTGTAACGAATGCTCATGATTTAGAGGCCTCATATCCGCTATGTGTCGATGTTTACGTAATCCAAAATATAAATAGCACAAATTCTTCAAAAATCTTCTTAAGAACCGCCAACCGGATTTCGAAAAAACTGGGTAGGAATGATTGATGTACATTGCTCTTTCAAAGTTGTTAAAATGGTGACCCCGGGGTCAAAAATGGGCGTGGCCGTGGGGTCAAATTGGGGTCAAATTTTATTTTTGACCGAATATGGTCATGTTATATATCAAATCGAAGGTATCAATGAGACGATCACTCTGGTACATTTTTTGTTGAAATCGGATGGTAATGTCATCCAAGATGGCCGCCGAAATGTCAAAAGGTCGTTCTTTTATTAGAGATTTCAAAATTCTTCTTCACATGAACCGCTTGGCCCATGGTAGCCAAACTTAAAAGTTATGGTCCATGAGTGAAGCCTTTTCAGATTTTTTAAAATGGAGGTTATCGCTAATCCAAGATGGCCGTCGTCTAAAAATAGCATAAATTCTTAAATCTTCTTCTCATGAACCACTGGCCGGATTTCGACTAAACTTTGTAGGAATGATCGATTTACAATGCTCTTTCAAAGTTGTGAAAACGGTGACCCCGGGGTCAAAAATGGGCATGGCGCGTGAGGTCAAATTGTGGTCAAATTTTATTTTTGACCAAATATGCTCATGTCACATATCAAATTGAAGGTATCGATGAGGCGATTGCTCTGGTGCAATATTTGTCGGAATCGGATGATTATGTCATCCATGATGGCCACCAAAAGGTCCATTTATTCAAGATTTTGAACGTCTTTTTCTCAGGAACCACATGGCCGATGGTGGCCAAACTTCATAGGAAGATAAGATCCTTGGGTGAAGCATTTTCAGATTTGGTAAAATGAGTCCTCGCTTAATCCAAGATGACCGCCATCTAAAAATAGCACAATTTTTTTAAAACACATGAACTCAATGTCACATTCTCCTCTGGTGTTCATGGAGTCAGGTGAGCGAATTAGGGCCATCATGTTCTTATATGTTTTTCATAATAATGTTTTTCTTCTAGTAGATTTTGTTCCTTGTCTGTAACAAGTTTTCCATTTACAGTTAGCTGTGAAATAAGTTTTCTTTCAAATTTTCTTTTTTCAAGCTCCTCAAAAAAAATTGTATTCTTTTCTCCAGCCTCCACCCAATTTACTTTTGATCGAAAAATAATACTTTCTGCTCGTCTTTTTGTAAATTTCTTCGAGACGGCTTTTACAATTATTTAATTCATTGATTGCTTCAGGTGTTTGAATATTGTCATTACTTAATAGATCAATTTGCAGCTGTAATTTATGTTCGTTTGTTTTATCTTTTCTAATACGTTTTGTAGTATATTTGATAGTTTCATTTCTGATTGTTCCTTTAATTAACTCCCATAAAGTGTTAGGGTTTGCTTCATGGTTAATGTTGGCAATTTCCGCTATATTGTTTTTAATAATTGTTTTATAATCATTTTCGAAAATAATTGAATTATTCAATTTAAAATATCCTGGGCCTCTAGGCTGATCATTGATATTTATCATGATTTGTACCAATGAATGATCTGTTTTTATACTACATTTTATTTCACTTTTAGAAACAGTATTCACCAAATTGATAAATGGTCAGTCGCATAAAGAGAAAATAAATTTGCATAATCTTTCGAGGTCTTTCAGTATTACACATTTCAAAATAGATCACAAAGTAATTTCAGTGCGAACAGTGAGATTCTGGTGCAGAGAGCGCAGATATAAAATAAAAACCACTTTTACCCTTCGTGTTCCGTCTCCAGCTTGAAAAAAAATCACACAATACAACAATAACGCATATTATTAACAAGTTGTCTGCTGGAAACGGAACAAACGTAATCTTTGTTGAACAATTCACAGCCACAATGTGTCCTACAATCTTACAGGGAAAACGAAATTCGAAATTATATGAGTGTAGTAGACACAAACCTAAAATAGCACCCGCATACTAGTAATGAGGAAAATACACTAGCATCAGCTTTCTAACACTATCAGTGTGACACATTTATAAGTAAATGTAGATCACTAAGTAAGTTCAATGCAAACAATGAGATCCCGGTGTAGACAGCGTCCATATAAAGAAGGTCCACTTTCTACCCTTAGTGTTCCGTCTCCAGCTTCAATAAATCACACAATACAGTGTTCCGTCTACAGCTTCAATAAATCACACAATACAACACTAACACATAATACTAAGATATATACCGTGCCCTGGTTCTGTTATCAATGGTGTGTATTGGAGACGGGACAAAGGGGATCTATATTAATTTCTTTGAAGCTAGTATGATTCGTACACTCTTAAGAAACGAAAGTCGAAAGTTTAAGAGTGTAGTATACAACTATGACATGTACATAATTCATAATTTATTAATTACATATCATAAGAAGTATTACACAACCATGATTGTCTTCAATTCGCATACATACATGCATCAATATGGTGTCATTGGCCAGTGCAAGTGTTTCATAGACTATTAGAAGCCGTAGGAAATAATATTAAATCTACTAAATGAACAATGTGTCTCCTAACTACATGCCCCTGGTACATGTATCTATATATGATCACATGACATGATTAACCGTTCTAGAGCTCTTGTATATTCACCAAGTCTGACATGATAAGTTCGTAGATGACACTGGTGGTATTTGTAGTGTGCTGTGATCAGCCTGCGCTGATGTGCAGGCCGATCTGGGACTAGCCTGTTCACATATTTTATAACACCCCCATTTGCATCCACTTGTCAAACAGTCTATATATAGGTGAACATAATATGTATTATATACATACGTATATACAAATATATGCATGCAAGCATACACACACATATATATCCACATATGATGCTGCTCGATTGGCTGAGCCTAAGTTGTATTTCGACTCCGGCTCAGCCAGTCAAACTGCCTGATTGCAAGTTGGTATTACCAATCGATGTTTCTAAACTCTGATACTCTGGTCAAGATTAACGCAGGCGTCTCTGTATCTACCCATACTCGCTCATATACCCAAAATTAAACTCACTCAAACCAAATTACAATCTAGCAACGTGTATCAGTAGATTACAAATGTATTCTACAAGATGCATCAGGAATAAACCACATTCTACGGCGAAGAACGCGGTCTATGGTAGACTTGATACGGAAATCTCAGTTTACATCGGCAGGAAGAGCAATTATCCAGTACTACATTGCCTTGCAGTTGTATACAGTCTCTGCCGGCTGCAGTAAACGTATACAGTGTAGTTGATATATGCATGTCTGTATAGTAGTGGAAAATTAGCAGGCACACCCACTATGTTCGACAATTGAACAAACTACATGTATAACAATACATCTCATGCATTTTACCAGCTGAACGAACAGTGCGGTCCCCGACCAGTCTGCACATCCGCTGCAGCTGATCTCGGACAACACTGGTCGCAAAGTCATTCTGTTTGCATCAATATTATAAAATGACTACACATTGACAATAATTCTTATTTTAGTGCATGAAAGAGTGGACATCAAGGCACGACGAGGGAGGTAAGGGAGGGGGTCGTCCGACTGCACCGACCCCGTGGTTACGGACCTGTTGCAATGCTAAAATGCAACATTTGTGTTCATGGTCGTGTTAAAGATAACATGATAGAGTTCCGGTTTAATGTTTAATGGCTTTAAACGGACTATCGACAGCTCATTTCATCTGCATGGATGGGGGCGGGTAACTGAATAGTTGCATACAATTGTCATCCGGCACTGACATTAGACAAACCGGATATACTGTCGGGTCTTCACCATACTATAGTAACTTAGCCCCCCTCCACATAAACGTAGTAGGATTACCACTGATCGTATTACTCTTATAACGGCCCGGGGTTAGCCGGATTCAACTCTCGCCTACAAGAAAGCTGAACATGCGAATAATGGGCCAAGCCAGGGATATCGCGATCCCCGGCAATTATCAACCCACCATCGTTAATTATATAATAAATTACCATTCACATGCTCCCAACCTGCCACTGTATTTTATTTCTATCCGAATACAGGTATTAGACACGGGCATTATGTTCATTCACTCAAATGAATGAATACCTAGATGTAATTGTAAATATGTTCCTGTTTCCTTTGTCATTGTCAACATGTATTATGTTCCACTTGAAATCCAAGATCGTGACTATGTAGTCGTTTACTAACCATTACCATGTTACAGCTAGGATCTATTGTTATCCATGAGTTGCACCAATATTTTGTTGATATCTCATATTATAAAGCTACGCAATATAGTAGCCATCTTGGTAACTAAAATGGCGGTCATAAAATATTAGTCTTTATGTTGTCATCGGAAACACTAAAACATTGATTGTATGGTGTGGTATATGCTATGTGGTTGATGACTACCCTACTTAATATAGACGTGTCAGCATTGTATCAATGTTGGCGGTCATCTTTGATTTACGTTTGTTTGCGGCAACAGATAATTCGGTACAGTTTGGAACACAAGCCTCGCACTTTTAAAATATTACAAATATGATTTCCAATTATGTTTCATTTCTTTACTACTTTGTCGATCAACAGCGCCTAAGAGCTTAAGCGATACTTAGCGGCCATCTTGAATATTCCAACATGGTCAAATAATAAGTATATTAGATGGACTCATTCATATTTTTGCAAAGAACACATTCAATAATAACAAAAAAAAATAAAAAAAAAGGCAAATAACTGAAATATAAATTTGCATGAAAGTGTAGCTATATATTTTTGTTATTCCACACACATTTACTGTGGGTTGAACATAAATCGTTTTTAAGCCACTTCTCTTCAAGGTGCCCCTCCACTATACAGTGAAATCGCGACGGCTCGAAATGCGATGGCTCGTAATGTCGGGCTCACTCAAAATGGCGTCGCGGTCCCGATAATTTTCCCCATATGTTTAATGTATTTTACATGCGATGGCTCGAAATGCAACTCCTCGAAAAATGCGATTGCTCAAAACAATTGTCAAGTCCCGCGGACACATTTCTCGCTATTTTGCTATACGATGACTCGAAATTGATGTCGAAGTATGTGTTTGGCTAATTTTCACACCTCCGCATCCAACTTATTATGATCAAAGGCCGAGCCGCGCTGTACCTGTCTGTGAAATTTGATTTTTTTAAATTGCAGTTAATTGTCTAAAGTGGTGCAATTTGATCGTTAACGTTGTTGATGGTGATCATTGTGTGAATTCTATATTAGATTATTCGGAAACTTTCAACATAATTTGTGGAAACTCTATTTATTGTTATGCTTGTACATTATTTGTGAAATAAATGTGATTGTATTCTTAATTTGTTGTTGTTGTTTTGTGTCCCATAACAGCTCAACGGCATACGGCGATTTATTAAATATTCTGTGTTTCGTCCACTCGGAGTATTTAACATGTTTAATAGAGTCTGTCGTAAGTCATTGGTCGTTTTCGTTTTAACTCCCGTGTTATACGAGAGGCTACCCGGGAGTTACAACGAAAAACGCCCATTGAAAAGACGAACTGTTTCGAGTGACGTCACAACCACCTGCTGCATTAATTATGTGCGCCGCTCTTTAAAGTGAATACTGGACCTTTTCTCCTTTTCGACTTTGATAATTATTGAAATAAAGACAGTTTTGTAAATACATGTAGTTTATTTAATTTCGCATGATAACTAATCTACGAATAAATATTATAATCATCTAAAACATGGATACATTCTATTGTGCTTTGTTTATTTCCTAAATCCGACGGTACAGTAGTCAGCAAATATAACAAAATTGAATGATGCGATGGGCGAAAGATGCGATCACTTGAACAAAATGTGCAGTCCCGTGGCATTTCGAGCCATCGCAATTTCACTGTACATGTTTATCACAGCAAGACAAAGAAGCCTATTGATTTTTAAATATGTCCTATGACTTATCTCCCCTTGGCGGCCATTTTTAATTTTCCCACTCTGTATCCTTGTCCACGCATTAACTCGAGTTCTACTTGACCGATCGTATACATGTTTTTCATGGCAAGCCTATTGTTTTTCAGTGAGTTATCTCCCCTTGTTGACTGGCCTTGCCTCAACGGGCGTATATTGTGACCTTCGGAACTCTTGTTTTTGTTTTGTATACCACAGTTGTCTACTATGGCTTAGTCTCTGTGAATCAAACATCTGTATTTCAAACAGGAGAACAGAGTATGTGCTCCGTATGTTTCACGAATTGACCCACTTTGTAGCTGCAAGTGATGGCGAAATGTCTGTAGACACGAATGACACGGTTGGTTATGCGAGTCATAGAGAAACGTCTGTAGACACGAATGACTCGGTTGTGAAAGGGGATGTGGAGGCAAACTCTAGCGAGAACGAAAAGGGCATCTTGGAGGACCTGAAGGTTGGTTTATTTCTAAGTGCTTACTTTTATCAGGTACAGTTGCGTCTTGAGTTTACACAAGCTGTGTTGGTTTGACCCACGTTTGCACTACATTTGCCAGGAAATCAGTTTTTGTTTGTTTCCCCGTTTTATCTTCCATGCGCATGCTCAGTGATAAAAAAACAAAGACATATTTCTACATTTCTGCAACAGACATATTTCTACATTTCTGCAAGACATATTTCTACATTTATGCAACAGACATATTTCTACGTTTCCGCAACAGACATATTTCTACATTTCCACGACGGACATTTCTACATTTCCGCAACATTTATATTTCTACAATTCCGTGACCGACATATTTCTACATTTCCGCAACCAACATATTTCTACAATTCCGTGACGGACATATTTCTACATTTCCGAGAAAGATATATTTCTACATTTCCGCGACAGACATGTTTCTCTCTTTCTGTTACGGACATATTTCTACAATTATGTGAAAGACATTTCTACATTCCCATGATCGACATATTTCTACATTTCCACGACCGATATATTTCTACATTTCCACGACAGACATATTTCTACAATTTTGTGAGACATATTTCTACAATTCTGTGAAAGACATATTTCTACATTTCCACGACATACATATTTCTATCTTTCTGTGACGGACAAGTATGTGAAAGACATATTGCTTTATTTCTGCGACAGACATATTTCTACATTTCCGCGACAGGCATATTTCTACATTTTCACGACGGACATATTTCCACGACAGTCATATTTCTATATTTCTGTGACGGACAAATTTCTACAATTCTGTGAAAGACATATTTCTATATTTCCGTGACAGACATTTCCGCGAATCTATCTTTCTGTGACGGACATTTCTACAATTCCGTGACGGACATATTTCTATATTTCTGCGATGGACATATTTTTACATATCGACGGCTGACATATATCTACATTTCCGTGACAGACATATTTCTGGGACAGACCTATTTCTACATTTCCGCGACAGGTATATTTCTAGATTTCTGCATTTCTATTTCTACATTTCCGCGACAGACATATTTTTGCATATCCATGGCTGACATATTTCTGCATTTCCATGACAGACATATTTCTGGGACAGACCTATTTCTACATTTCCGCGACAGGTATATTTCTCTGACAGACATATTTCTACATTTCCGCGACAGACATATTCTACATTTCCGCAACAGACATATTTTTGCATATCCAAGGCTGACATATTTCTACATTTCCGCGACAGACCTATTTCTATATTTCTGTGACAGACATATTTCTACATTTCCGCGACAGGCATATTTCTACATATCCACGGCTGACATATTTCTACATTTCTGCGACAGACATATTTCTATATTTCCGTGACAGATATATTTCTATATTTCCGTGACACATATATTTCTACTTTTCCGTTACAGATATATTTCTACATTTCCGTGACAGATATATTTCCATATTTCCACGACAGACATTCTTATATATTCTTACGGCAGAAGCTGATTTTAAAGACGGATGTGTCCCATGACTCGGACTACGCCGACCTGTCTATCTGGGACTTTGCTGGGCAGACTGTGTTCTATACGACCCACCAAATGTTCCTTTCATCGCGAGCCGTCTATCTTCTCGTCACTGACATCAGTAAACACGTTGACGACATTGTTGGAGATGATGAGTGTTACTTTGACAGTAAAGGGGCGGAGTCGTATGAAATATCTGGTATGTCAGTGTGAACACAGCATTCGGCGTCTTTCAGCTTTCGTCTATACTGCTATATGGGACGTGCTATGTGAGAGCTCCAGATAAGTTTTTAGCTCACCTGAGCGAAGCTCATGTGAGCTATTGTTACCGCAATGTGTCCGTCGTCTGTCGTCATCCGTCGTCGTCCGTGAACATTTTCAAACGTCTTCTCCTCGGTAACCATTGGGCCTATAGTCACCAAACTTCATGGTCATGGTTCGTAGGTAGGGGGATTACAAAATTGTTAAAATGATGTCATTACATAATCCAAGATGGCCGCCGTCTAAAAATTGCACAAATTCTTCAAAAATCTTCTTCTCAAGAACCGCCAACCGAATTTCGACAAAACTTGGTAGGAATGGCCCGTGGGGTAAAATTTTATTTTTTACCGAATATGGTCATGTCTATATCAAATCGAAGGTATCAAAGAGGCGATCGCTTTGGTATATTTTTTGTCGAAATTGGATGGTGATGTCATCCAAGATGGCCGCCAAAAGGTCAAAAGGTCGTTCTTTTATTAGAGATTTCAAAATTCTTCTTCACATGAACCGCTTGGCCCATGGTGGCCAAACTTCACAGTTATGGTCCATGGGTGAAGCATTTTCAGATTTGTTAAAACGGAGGTCGTCGCTAATCCAAGATGACCGCCGTCTAAAAATAGCACAAATTCTTAAAAAATATTCTCATGAACCGCCAGCCGGATTTCGACGAAACTTGGTAGGAATGATCGATGTTGAATGCTCTTTCAAAGGTGTTAAAATGGTGACCCCCGAGGTCAAAAATGGGCGTGGCCCGTGGGGTCAAATTTTACTTTTGACCGAATATGCTCATGCCATATCTCAAATTGAAGGTATCGATGAGGCGATTGCTCTGGTGCAATATTTGTCGGAATCGGATGATTATGTTATCCATGATGGCCGCCAAAAGATCCATGTATTCAAGATTTTGGACGTCTTTTTCTCAGGAACCACATGTCCGATGCTGGCCAAACTTCATAGTAAGTTAAGATTCTTGGGTGAAGCATTTCCAGATTTGGTAAATTGAGTCATCACTTAATCCAAGATGATCAACATCTAAAAATAGCACAATTTTTTTAAAACACATATGAACTCAATGTCACTGGTGTTCATGGAGTCAGGTGAGCGAATTAAGGCCATCATTGCCCTCTTGTTTATCTTAAGTGTATTTTACCCACATATTTCAAATTCAATGCGTATTTTACTTTTACAAATGTACAAGTGATACAAAATATTTTTTTCGAAAATATTCACTTATTTCAGCTTTTTGCAGTTCAACTAAGTAATTTTTTAACTTAATTACCGTATTTTCACAACTCAATTTGAAAATCAATGCGTATTTTCACATTGCTGTGCGTATTTTGTACTCCCATTTTTGATAATCAATGCGTATTCAGCTAAAATAAGTGGTTAAAACACGCCAATACGCACCTTATCTGGAGTTCTGCTATGTGATTTTGTACCTAAGAAAATGAGCAATTTTTCATGAAATTTATTAACAGAAACTATGATATTTTCTGTAAATGACGTCGAAAGATGACAAAATTTTACTCACATAGAAAAATTGGGAATAAGAGAACAAAATGCAACCATAGTTGAAAATCAATTGTTTGACCTGCAAATTTGATACTTTAGTAGATCCATTTTTGCACCATTTTTTGAAAATCACCGAGTAGTTTTAAATTATTATTACTGCCCATTTTGAAAATAATTGCATATTCAGGTAAAATAAATGCGTAAAATACATCAATATGTTTCTTATCTCGTGCTTTGTGCAATTTGCCACAGCCTGTTGCCTGTTTTCTGTCGAGAAACTATTGGCCATTAAACACATTAAATCTAATAAAAAAATATTTAAATATAAGTACATTTTCATCAAGAACAAAAAGTTTCCCTTCGCAAATCAGGATTGACTCGGGGCTTCCAGTAGCCAGTTTATGCCAGGCGTCTTTTGAAATTTAGTCATTTGATGTCGAATTTCAACAACAAACTTTCCACAATTTCAAATGATAAAAAAATAGCTTACAAATAATCTCAGCATTATTATCAAGTAAAATTGTCGAACCTAAGAGCAAATGCGATTTTTAAAGTGCGTGACTGAGAGTCAAACTGACTCCTTACAAATTGAGTTTAGGAGTCAATTCTTAAAATTCTGAGTAATTGACTCCTTTTTGGGAGTCATTGGGAACTCTACAGTAGCTGATTGCACCAAAATTGCTAAGCATACTTATCTAGCTAAGTATGCTTTGAGGGAGCAATCATTTATTTTTACCGAAATGCATTATTTCATATACATGTTATGATGTAGAACTAATTAAGGGCTACAAATATTTGATTATTACAAGTATGCAGAATTATTATACTGAATTTATTACATTATCACAGCCAAAATGGCGGAATAATGTAATAAATTCAATATAAATAGAGGATATTCCATCGTACATTTTGAATAGCGGGAAATAATACACGAGTGTGCATCGGCTTCCCCGTAAGCAACGAGTAAGCGTAGTGAACGAGTTGCTTGCTCGGACGCCGACGGACACGAGTGTATTATTTCCGCTATTCAAACATGTACGATGGAATATCCTATTTATTACACTAGCTTCCACGGCGGATATATATGCACATTTAGTCTATTTTTGAGATTAAAATCAATGAAATGTCATGTGCTCATGAATAGTTACACAATGGCGTGTTTTCCCGCATTTTGACGTTACGTTGTGCGACGTCAAATGTGACGTCGTGTAAACTTTTTGAAATCCAAATTACGCAGCTGTTTCTATGAACCAGATATATTTGACTGCATGTTTGGAATGTGTTCAATCACATTAACATTCTAGATTAGTCAAAACCCTTTCCAATTTTTCAAATAAATTATTTTTGACTGTAATAAAAAGTAAATATTTTGCATGGTAGCTCGTGGTTTCCAAGAAAACAGGCGCGCAATTACAGGTGTTCTCTTCACGGTGTATTATTTGTAAGGAGTTGATTACGGGTTTTCTCTCACAGCAAAACACATGCAAATAACTTGCAAAAGTGTAATAATAAACATTAATAAATTTATCGAAATTTCTCCCTCAAAGTGTACTACTTTGCAAGATAAGTATACTTTGCAATTTTGTTGAAATCAGTAAATAGGAAAATCAGTCGCAATCAAATCAATATTTTATGGAATTTTATCAAATAAAACAATCTGGTAATGGTGACTTTTTTGTTATTGATGAAAAAGTACTTACATTTAATTATTTTTTAAATTGAATGTGTTTATAGGTACTTGCCCACTCAGTAGGCACAAACTGTTCTTATATCAGAGATATCATCTGAGACATGTATGTTCTGGCAAAATAAACATTCATTCGCCTTTACCCCATGTATTGATTGCCATTATTATATGTCGGACGTACCTAACTTTCCATACTGATATCAGGGGCGATAACCATGTTTCCTTAAAATGTTAACAGACAGTAATATTTATATTCGGTATTTATGTTTTGATGTGCAATTATCATACTTTATAATCTGTCGAAAATATTAACTTTTCAGGTGACGCATTTAATTAGTATAAATAATTAAAAAATACCATGCCTCATTTGCATATGAAAATAGCCTGATACCACCGCGCGTCACTATCAGTAAAATAAATATTACTAAATGATTATGTCTGTACTGGTAGGCGATCCATTTCCGGCCAAAAATCGCGTTTTTTTCGCAATAATTTTAAATGTTTGCATCTGACCGTGATTTTTCTCACATTAACAAATACGTCGGCTCGCCTTAAATAGAATAACATAAAATTCATTAGTATAGTGGGAGGTAACTGCTGACAATGGGGCCCGAAAAGGGGTAATTAAAAGGCCAATTAAAATACAGGAGGAGACCCATTTTTCCGGACACTGGGATTTTCCGCGATATTTACTTTTTGTTAAGCCAAAACTGCAAAATTACAGTGAAAGTAATTAATACTGTATGGTATTGATCAAATGATAGCAATTATTGCATGTATTACTTCGAAGATACTGTTAATTCCTTTATTCTGTACGCTTTGCCTCTTTTCAACACAAGCGCCCGGTCCCGATATTCAAGTTCCACGTCATACGGTGTCAACAGAAGTTGGCAGGTATGAAAAAAGTTCAATTTAATAGTTTTACACATTTTTCTCGGAAATCTTCACACCTGACAACTGGAAATGACCACCTTAATGACCAGGAACAAAAATCTCGTATGAAAATGCAGAATTAAGTGTTTACGAGGGTGTCCGGGAAAATGGGTACAGACGAAAAATGGGTCACCTACCAGTATAGCGTGCACTCGTAATATTTAGAACTGGTGGAATAATGACACAATTATACACTTATTTAATTCCTATAAAGAACAGTTTGTGCCTACTGAGTGGGCATGTACCTTTAATAGACAAAAGTTTGTCGGCAGCAGAACGTGGAACAGACAGTAGGCAGGTATTCTATTAATCAGGCAACATTTTATGCTAGCCGATGGTCAAATATAAAATAGTTTTTGTTGAAAACAAAGCAGACTTGTTTACGTTGCGTCATTACACTGACGTCTTGTGACACCGTTCAACAATGAAACGTTAGTTTTCAATTTGTTGTAACCCGGATATTCGTATCAGGTCAAGTTATCAGTCAGTATTGGGCCACTACAAAGCTTATTTTCTGATAAAATACTATTTTTATGCAACACAGATTTCACTCTTTCCACAAATAAGTAGTCTTAATTCACCGACCGAAATCAATTTTCAGATTTTGTGAATATCTGGTTGAATTCCATCCATCGTTACCTGATCGAATTCAATTTTCAGATTTCGTGAATTTCTGGTTGAATTCCATCCATTGTTACCTGACCGAATTCAATTTTCAGGTTTTGTGAATTTCTGGTTGAATTCCATCCATGGTTACTGTCCATCAGACGAGGAGACAGATGTACCACCAGTTATTCTCGTAGGCACACATGCGGATAAACTCAATAAGGTAAGTTACCATGCGGATAGACTCGACAAGGTAAATTACCATGTGGATAGACTCGACAATGTAGGTTCGCATGTGGATAGTAGACTCAACCAGATCAGTTACCATGTGGACAGACTTGACAATGTAGGTTGCCACGTGGATAGACTTGATCAGTTACCATGTTGATAGACTCGACAATGTAAGTTAACACGCGGATAGACTCGACAAGGTAAGTTACCATGTGAATAGACTCGACAAGGTAAGTTACCATGTTACCATGTGGATATACTATACAAGGTAGGTTACCAAGTTCATAGACTCGACAATGTAGGTTCCCATGTGGATAGACTCAACCAGATCAGTTACCATGTGAACAGACTTGACAATGTAGGTTGCCACGTGGATAGACTTTATCAGTTACCATGCGGATAGACTCAACCAGGTAGGTTGCCCTGCGGATAGACTCCACAAGGTAGGTCACCATGTGGATAGACTCAACCATATCAGTTACCATGCAGATAGACTCAACTATATAGGTTGCCCTGCGGATAGACTCCGCAAGGTAGGAGATTACCATGTGGATAGACCCTACAAAGTAGGTTACCATGTGGATAGACATGACAGATAGATTGGTTAGATTTAACGGAATCTCTGGTTTGACCCTCAGGTCCATTTTTGGCTTTCTGGTACGTGAGAGTTGAATCCGGTTATGCCCATTATTAAAGTAATAAGATTAGTACCAATCATATTACTTCTGGGGAGTAGGGCTAAGTGACTGCTGTGGTGAGAACCTTGCACCAGGTCAGGTTATTCTAATTTCAGGACTGGCTGAATATATATATTTTCTGTAAATATTCAGTTCTGATTTTGGCATTTTCCCCCCATTACAGCTAGTGAAATATGGTAAATGGTAAACTCAGCCTAAAATGACCGTAGTTGTTGACAGGCCATTAAACGCGATTAAATCAAATCGGGTCATATCTTCTTTTATTGCATAAAATAAAAGTTCACTGTGTAATAACATTATGACCTTTAATACACTAGTGTAATAAATATGTAAATGGAGCCAGTACAGAAAACACGCTAGGTGGTCATTGCAGCTTCAACGTATTGTGATGTGTTTATGCAATAAATTTCATGTAACATTTGTGTTCAATTAATATGATCTTTGTTGACTTGTTGACTGTTTCATAAGAAACTCGGCATAGCCTCGTTTCTTATAAAATCAGTACAACTCGTTTAATAAATACCATATTAAATCGTCACTCCTGTAAGATGCTCTATTTATATCCAGTCCACGAAAGAGCAACAAGAAAACAAGTATTTTCAAGCTGTACGAAACATCTTAGTGAAACCGTCGTCTGAGCATGTCGTCGACGCAGATTTCAGCATCAACAACGCAATCAACAACGACCCAAATCTCGACAAGCTGAAAAATAAGATTTATGAGGTCGCAAGCAAGGCTGAAGAACTGGGGTCGAAAGATCCCCGTTAAAGTTAGGCTGACTCTGGGTACATGCTCTAGGCGAGCTTTCAAACGATGGAGTTAAAGTAGGTCACTCCATTAAAGTAGGTCACTCACATTAAAGTAGGTCACATACATTAAAGTTACAAAGTAGGTCACTGACATAACAGTTGGTCACTCCTTTAAAGTAGGTCACTCTGTTAATGTTGGTCACTCCGTTAAAGTAGGTCACTGACATTACAGTAGGTCACTCCGTTAAAGTAGGTCACATACATTACAGTAGGTCACTATATTAAAGTAGGTCACTCCGTTAAAGTAGGTCACTTACAATTAAGTAGGTCACTGACATTACAGTAGGTCACTCGCATTAAGATCCATAAAGGTGAATTATGGGATTCCACCCCGCTAACCCGGCCTAAAATGACCTTAGCTATTGACAGGCCATTCATTAAACACCATTGAATAAATATACACTCGTTACCTAAAACTGTCTTAAACCCATACTACGATGTTTTTCATTTTTGCCTTAATTCTTAACAAAAAAGCCTGTTTTGAAAGCACATGAGAATCGTCTCCAGCCGAAACAGGTTTTTATCGAGAAATATTGAAAATAAAACATTGCCAGCAGACGACAATTTAATTCAGCATAGTAAGGGTTAAGTCAAACTACTGAATACTGGAAGTCAAACTCTTGGTCACAATTACATGTTTTCCATAGAGTCACTCTTGTTATACCCCCCGCAACGAGTTGTGGGGGGTATACTGGAGTCAGGTTGTCCGTCCGTTCGTCCGTCCGTAAACTTAACATCAGAGAAATATTGTTATAACTTCTATTTCCTTTATCTATAATGCTTAATATTTCACACATGCATTCCTGTAAGGCTCTACTACCCCCGCTGATCCCAAGGTCAAGGTCAAATACTTAGTCTTTTTACAAAACTTAACATCAGAGAAATATTGTTATAACTTCTATTTCTTTCATCTAAAGTGCTTAATATTTCACACATGCATTCCTGTAAGGTTCTACTACCACGTTGTGCCAAATCCACGACCGTCCAACCCCCGCTGATCCCATGGTCAAGGTCAAATACGGAGTCTCTTTACAAAACTTAACATCAGAGAAATATTGTTATAACTTCTATTTCCTTCATCTAAAATGCTTAATATTTCACACATACATTCCTGTAAGGCTCTACTACCATGCTGTGCCAAATCCACGACCGTCCAACCCCCGCTGATCCCAAGGTCAAGGTCAAATACATGGTCTCTTTACAAAACTTAACATCAGAGAAACATATTATAGCTTCATCTAAAATTCTTAATATTTAATGTATGCATTCCTCTAAGGCTCTACTATCATGCACAGGTGGAAGACTCGGACCTATGACACCAAAGAAATGCCTATTAAAAAAAATCTCATTACCCCACCCACTTGGTCTCGTACATTACCATCTTATATAAAGAAAGGTGGATAACATTGTGGCCATTATAGAAAGAGCCCTCTCGTTTCCGACTCGCACAAACACAATACACATCGATAAAATGTATGATTTCTGTCGCTGGCAATCGATAAAGGTATTAGGTGTGTGAATATATTCACTTCAAATCGCTCTTTCCAGCATTTATTCAGTTATTCGCATTTTGTATACCCCATCCAAAGCAAAATTTGCGTGTACGAAAGAATCTCACACAGAATCGGAGTCCGTGCGGCGTGGATTATCGGTCATATTTGACCAATAACTGATCGCCAGCTCAAACTAAAGTGGTGCACCATGACCATATACATTAGCAACTCCAACCATACAAAGTTCGTCCAATTGTGATCGTTCACCGATCGAAAAAACGCCTTTTTTATGCCCCCGCCACCGAATGGTGAGGGGGGCATATAGTGTTACCGGCGTCCGTACGTCCCGTACGTCCCGTCCACGAAATCTTAACGCTCGGGTAAATGGCTTATAATTTATGTTTCCTTGCTCAGGTCTGCTTGACATTTCACACACGCATTGCTCCAATGGTCCTCTACCGCCCTGTGACAAATCCACATTCGTCCCTCCCCCGATAAGCCCAGGGTCAAGGTCACAGACTTGGTGCGTTCGAAACCTTAACGCTGGGTAAATGCCTTATAATTTCTGTTTCCTTGCTCGGATCTGCTTCAGGTTTCACACACGCATTGCTCCAATGGTCCTTTTCCGCCCTGTGACAAATCCACATTCGTCAAGGCTAAGCCAGGTGCAAGCCCAGGGCAAGGTCACAGGACTTGGTGCGTTCGAAACCTTAACGCTGGGTAAATGCCTTATAATTTCTGTTTCCTTGCTCGGATCTGCTTCACATTTCACACACGCATTGCTCCAATGGTCCTCTGCCATCCTGTGACAAATCCACATTCGTGCCACCTCCGCCAAGCCCATGGTCAAGGTCACAGACTTGGTGCGTTTCAAACCTTAGCGCTGGGTAAATGCCTTATAATTTCTGTTTCCTTGCTCAGATCTGCTTCACATTTCACACACGCATTACTCCAATGGTCCTCTGCCACCCTGTGACAAATTCACATCTGTGCCGCCCCCGCTAAGCCCAGGGTCAAGGTCACAGACTTGGTGCGTTCGAAACCTTAACGCTGGGTAAATGCCTTATAATTTCTGTTTCCTTGCTCGGATCTGCTTCAGGTTTCACACACGCATTGCTCCAATGGTCCTTTTCCGCCCTGTGACAAATCCACATTCGTCCCGCCCACGCTAAGCCCAGGGTCAAGGTCACAGACTTGGTGCGTTTGAAACCTTAACGCTGGGTAAATGCCTTATAATTTATGTTCCCATGCTCAGATCTGCTTCACATTTCACACACGCATTGCTCCAATGGTCCTCTGCCACCCTGGGACAAATCCACATTCGTGCCGCCCCCGCCAAGCCCAGGGTCAAGGTCACATTTTTGGTGCGTTCGAAACCTTAACTCTGGGTAAATGCCTTATAATTTATGTTCCCATGCTCAGATCTGCTTCACATTTCACACACGCATTGCTCCAATGGTCCTTTGCCACCATGTGACAAATCCACATTCGTGCCGCCCCCGCTAAGCCCAGGGTCAAGGTCACAGACTTGGTGCGTTCGAAACCTTAACGCTGGGTAAATGCCTTATAATTTCTGTTTCCTTGCTCGGATCTGCTTCACATTTCACACACAAATTGCTCCAATGGTCCTCTGCCACCCTGTGACAAATCCACATTTCTGCCGCCCCCACTAAGCCCAGGGTCAAGGTCACAGACTTGGTGCGTTCGAAACCTTAACGCTGGGTAAATGCCTTATAATTTGTTTTTCCTTGCTCGGATCTGTTTCACATTTCACACACGCATTCCTCCAATGGTCCTCTGCCACCCTGGGACAAATCCACATTCGTGCCGCCCCCGCCAAGCCCAGGGTCAAGGTCACAGACTTGGTGCGTTCGAAACCACGCTGTGTAAATGCCTTATAATTTATGTTTCCTTGCTCGGATCTGCTTCACATTTCACACACGCATTGCTCCAATGGTCCTCTGCCACCCTGGGACAAATCCACATTCGTGCCGCCCCCGCCAAGCCCAGGGTCAAGGTCACATTTTTGGTGCGTTCGAAACCTTAACTCTGGGTAAATGCCTTATAATTTATGTTCCCATGCTCAGATCTGCTTCACATTTCACACACGCATTGCTCCAATGTCCTTTGCCACCATGTGACAAATCCACATTCGTGCCGCCCCCGCTAAGCCCAGGGTCAAGGTCACAGACTTGGTGCGTTCGAAACCTTAACGCTGGGTAAATGCCTTATAATTTCTGTTTCCTTGCTCGGATCTGCTTCACATTTCACACACAAATTGCTCCAATGGTCCTCTGCCACCCTGTGACAAATCCACATTTCTCCGCCGCCCCACCAAGCCCAGGGTCAAGGTCACAGACTTGGTGCGTTCGAAACCTTAACGCTGGGTAAATGCCTTATAATTTGTTTTTCCTTGCTCGGATCTGCTTCACATTTCACACACGCATTCCTCCAATGGTCCTCTGCCACCCTGGGACAAATCCACATTCGTGCCGCCCCCGCCAAGCCCAGGGTCAAGGTCACAGACTTGGTGCGTTCGAAACCTTAACGCTGTGTAAATGCCTTATAATTTCTGTTTCCTTGCTCGGATCTGCTTCACATTTCACACACGCATTTCTCCTATGGTCCTCTGCCACCCTGTGACAAATCCACATTCAAATATGCCTTGTTTTCTTTGGCTGCCAGCGGGGGCATTCGTGTGCCGACAGGCCACATTTCTAGTTCTACTTTCATTCATGATTCGCGTACTATCAGATTATGTCTTCCGGAATCCTGAAATAGGTTGAATGACGTCATTACAGTTTAGATTTAGCCAATCAGAGATGTTCTTTACATAGACGCTTCCGGTTGTATTATGGAAGATGGTGCATTGACCTGGTTCCAGATAATGAACGAACAATTGGACAAAAAAGTGTTTTTTATACCCCCCGCAACGAGTTGTGGGGGGTATACTGGAGTCAGGTTGTCCGTCCGTCCGTGCGTCCGTCCGTGCGTCCGTAAACTTAAACATCAGAGAAATATTGTTATAACTACTATTTCCTTCATCTAAAATGCTTGATATTTCACACATGCATTCCTGTAAGGCT
The DNA here is from genome assembly GCA_029237695.1 of Conchocele bisecta. Classification (NCBI taxonomy): domain Eukaryota; kingdom Metazoa; phylum Mollusca; class Bivalvia; order Lucinida; family Thyasiridae; genus Conchocele; species Conchocele bisecta. The sequence continues at coordinate 25,977,997 of CM055275.1, read as the reverse complement.
CTATTACCATGCTGTGCCAAATACACTACCGTCCAACCCCCGCAGATCCCAAAGTCAAATACTTAGTCCGTAAACTTAACATCAGAGAAATATTGTTATAACTTCTATTTCCTTCATCTAAAATGCTTGATATTTCACACATGCATTCCTGTAAGGCTCTCTACTACCATGCTGTGCCAAAATCCACGACCATCCAAACCACCCCAGCTGATACCAAGGTCAAGGTCAAATACTTAGTCTCTTTACAGAACTTAACATCAGAGAAATTTGTTCTAAACTTCTATTTCCTTCATCTAAAAATGCTTAATATTTCACACATGCATTCCTGTAAGGCTCTAATACCATGCTGTGCCAAACCCATGACCGTCCAACCCACCCCCCGCTGATCCCAATGTCAAGGTCAAATACTTAGTCTCTTTACAAAACTTAACATCAGAGAAATAAGTTATAACTATTTCCTTCATTGAAAGTTCTTATTATTTCACTTGTGCATTCCTCTAAGGTTGTACTGTCATGCTGTGACAAATCTACGACTGTCCAACCCCCGCTGATCCCAAGGTCAAGGTCACATACTTTGTCTCTTTACAAAACTTAACATCAGAGAAATAAATGTTCTTTCATTGAAAATTCTTAATATTTCATATGCTGTGACAAATCCCCGCTGATCTCGAGGTCAACGTCACATACATACCGTATAACCTCGAATTAACGCCCCCCTCCTATAATAGCCATATTTTTACCCACCTTCTATAAATAGAAGATGGTAATGTACGAGACCAAGTGGGTGGAGTAATGGGATTTTTTTAATAGGCATTTTTTTGGTGTCATAGGTCCGAGTCTTCCACCTGTGCTATCATGCTGTGACATATCCCGCTGATCCCAAGGTCAAGATCACATTCTCTTTACAAAGCTTAACATCAGAGAAATCGGTTATAACTTCTATTTCCTAGCTCGGATCTGCTTCACATTCACGTTCGTGCCGCCCCCGCTAAGCCCAGAGTCAAGGTCACAAGCCCACACTTGGAAAATTTTACATATTTAGGGGTACCTGGGCCCACGCGGGGGGGGGGGTATTCCGTAAGCCTCGCTTACTGACCTAGTTAACTCAAATGTTAGCTAACTCAAAGTATTTACTCAGTCAATTGGACTTTGAGTTAACAGTGTATTAAAGGTACATGCCCACCCAGTAGGCAAAACATATTCTTTATATTAGACATCATCCGAGACATTTTCTGGCAAAATAAACATTAATTCACCATTAACTCACTTATTGATTGGCATTATTACACATTTTAAATCAAATTAAATTTCCACACTGATATCAAGGGCGATAACCGCTTTATAATCTGTCGAAAATATTATTTTTTCAGGTGACGCATTTAATTAGTATAAATAATTAAAAAATATCATGCCTCTTCTTTGCCTCTTTTGCATATGAAAATAGCCCGATACCACCGCGAGTTACTACGTGTAAAATAAATATTGCTAAATGATTAATATACATGTATCTGTATATCAAGCACTCGTAATGTTTAGAACTGGTGGAATAGTGACACAATAATACACTTACCGGTATTTAATTCATATAAAGAACAGTGTGTGCCTACTGAGTGGGAATGTACACGGTGTTATGAAAATCATAATATACCTCGTTTCTTATGAAATAAGTAAACTTGTTTAATAAATATCATATTAAATCATCACTCATGCAAAATCCTATATATAACAACAGGTATATGTATCTGGGTCGTTTTTACCAATTTAGGCCGTGAAATCACCGTCGGGTGGGTGGCAGGTGGGAGCATGCGATGGGTATTTTAATGATTGGGATTCATCCTTACTGGTTTGACCCTCATGTACGTCTTTGGCGTTCTTGTATGTGAGAGTTGAATCTGGTTATACCCTTTATATGAGTAATACAATTATTTGTAATCCTATTACCTTTAGCATGTTTAGGGGAAGTGGCCAAGTGACTTTGGTGTGGTATGGACCTGGCACCAGGTCAGGTTATTCTAATTTCAGGGCTCAATTTTTTTTTTTTTTATGTAAATATTTAGGGATTTTTCCCCCCAATGTAGCAGGTTGTATATGTGATCGAACCCGTTGGCCCGGCCTTAGGTGACCTTAGCTGTTGATAGGCCGTTAAACACCAATAAATAAACAAATTATTGTACAAGAAGAAACTTTTGAGGAAAAAAATCTTTATTTCCTCTCGAAAGTATTTGTTGTTACCACTCGTCGACGGGACGGTTCAAATGAGTGGTAACAGCATATACATTTATGGAGAAATAAACAAAATAATATTTTTTCAACAAAAATTATTGTATCCTTAGACAAAGGTTATCACAATCTGCCTTTAACCCTTTCATCTCCAAGTAATTGGAATGGACTGTGATATGTTCATTTTTCTGACCGATCCAATTTTCAAACAATTTATAAGAAGGGGGTGTTTTCGTCTCTAAAAAATATACGAAATGCTTGCCGTTAACCTCCAACAAACAAACACACACACACTCACCGTCGCCCTATCCATTGTTCGCAGATTATCACGCGTGAGAAACTGCAAGACGTAAACAACGCTCTGCCGGTTCCAATCTCCACGGAATACCTGGATCTATTCCTCCGGTTTCAGCACGACTCGGCCAATATCCTCTACTTCGAGTGAGTTTGTTTGCTGTATCACTCGTGCTGCACTTCGCACCGGTGTACAGTCCACACTCAATACTCAATTATTTGCTAAAAATTGCTAATATCTTGTCATTTTATTGGAACTGTCTTCTTTGTAGAAAATAATTTGTGTGATCCGTCCGGAATGACCTGCGCAACCATCTTGCACTCCGGTACGACTTTCCAACTAGGGTCGATAAAATTTACAAAACAGTAAATGGGTGCGTTATAAATATGTTAACAACATTGTAATTTTGATATTTGCGGCGTATATGGGCAAATGATAGGTCGGAAAACGTGTTTAACATTAAACAGATTGTCCGACCTATCATTTTCTGATATACGCCGCAAATTTCAAAATTACAATACACTTAACTCTACAGTAAATGTGGCTGCTACAGAATATATATCAGGTGATCAGTACAGCTTCACATTTGTGTAGATTTAGTATTTAGTATTATATTTATTAAACTTTTGACTGATTTCAACGTAGAATCAGTAAACTTGTTTAATAAATATAAGGTTCGACCATGTCCAGCCGTGGGTAAACGTTTCCGTGGCAGGATGGAACTGTTTGAACCCCAAGGCTGTAGGCCGCGAGTTCAAACAGTTCCCGAGTGCCACGGCATGGAATGGATTTCGATATGTTAATTGTGCGACCAATCCAATCATCACAAAATGATTTTCAGACTGGTCCATTTATGAAAAGGGGGTGTTTTTGCTCCCAAAAATATGAAATACGAGCGGGCTCATTTGGATCTACCGGTACATTGTTTGCCATTACCACTATACAGACATGTGGTGTTGAAAGGGTTAATAAATATCAATGCTGAATTAAATCTTCATCTGCTGTTGAGTTTTGTCGCGCCCGCTTGTGGACAGTGCGATATAGTCGGCACATTGGCGTACATACATGTGTTCAATGTTAAAAGTTTTTGGTTAATGTTTTTATGCCCCCGGTCTTGGTAGAGCCAGAGGCATATAGTGTTTGGACTGTGTGTCTGGGAGTCCGTCCGTGTGTCCTGTACATTAAGAAGTTTACCAAAGTTTCTCGATTATGTCCCTTGAAGTATTGTTTAAATATTTCAACACAGCATACCTGAGGACAAATGCCACACATCCATGATGTCCTTATAGTATGGGGGCAATTTCTCAGAATCCGGCACCTCATGTTAATTGTATCCCCCGGACGAAAGTCGGGGGATACTATGGATTTGACACCGAACATCGTCCGCGTCCGCCGCAGACACTTCTTGTCCGGAGCATAACTCGAACAGCCTTTGGAATATTTTCATGAAACTTCACACATGCATAGACCACGACCCGAAGGTGTGTCGCGCACAAGAATGACAACTCTTGCGTAGCTAATTTTTTAGTTATCCCCCTTTTTAGCTCGACTATTCGAAGAATAAGTAGAGCTTATGTTGTCACCCCGGCGTCGGCGTCGGCGTCACCGTCACGCCTTGGTTTAGGTTTTTAGTCAAGCTTGTATATGGAATACTACTGGCCCTACACCCACCATACTTGGACAACTTCATCTCCTAGTGATGTACATCAATAACCCCTGATCTATATTTGACCTTGACCTACATTTCCTCTTGAATTACTTGGTTGATTCCCCTTGGTTAAGGTTTTTACTCAACCTTGGTTAAGGTTTTTAGTCAAGCTTGTAGATGGAATACTATTGTGCATACAGACACCATACTTGGATAACTTTTTTTCATAAGGATGTACATCAATAACCCCTGACCTTTATTTTTACCTTCACCTACATTTAAATCCTTGAATTACTTGGTTAATGTTTCTAGTCAAGGTTGTATATGGAATACTTCTGGGCCTACATCAACCATACTTGGACATCTTCATCTCCTAGTGATGTACATCAATAATCCCAGACCTATATTTGACCTTGACCTACTTTTATCCTTGGATTACTTAGTTATCTCCCCTTGGTTACGGTTTTTACTCAAGCTTGTATATGGAAATACTCTGGGCCTACAGCAACCATACTTGAAAACTTTATCTCCTAGTGATGTACATCAATAACCCCTGACCTATATCTGACATTGACCTACATTTAAACCTTGAAATTACTTACTTAATTTCCCCCCTTGGTTAAGGTTTTTTAGGTCAACCTTGGTTAAGGTTTTTATGCAGGCCGCAGCCACCTCTTGTCAAGCTATGTGTACATCGACAACCCTCGTAGTCGAGCTATGCTGTTCTCCTACAGACTCTTGTTTGTTTGCGCACTCTACAAACTGGACAATAAGAAGACCCATTTTCCCTCGTGTGCTCTGTAAACCTTACCTCCGTTAGAGAACAATAGCCCTTCTCCAGTTGAACAATAGTGACTGGGAGAAAAAACCATTCACCTGTGCATGTGCTAGCATGTGCAAAATGTCCACCACTGACCACTAACTGACCACTAACTTATTACAGGTAATTTATACAGGTAAATTATTATATTACATTTCCGTAAACTGTGTTGACAATATTGTGGGAATATGTGGACCTGTGCAGATATGATATGATAGATAAATATAGGACTATTAAAAAAAAATTCTGGGCTCCAGTAGCGAGCATTATTATTTTTAATTTTTAAACTTTTTTTTTCCCTTTTTTTTTCAAATTCTTTTTCAATTTTTGTCTATTAGTATAAGGTCGTAAGTGCTATATACAGACTATTATCATATAATAAAACAATTATTGAGTAGTGAGCCATGGAATATAATCGGATATTCTATGGCTTACTAGTCAATAATTGTATAATATGTTCGGGCCAGTGAAAATTGCTTTCGGGCCCAGGCTCGAGGTCAAGGCGGACAAGGCGAGGCATTTGATTCCGCGGAATTCTTGTTTACTTATCCCTTACCCCTTTGTTGTTTCATGCACTGATTTCGTGTCCGGAGCATAACTCAAACACCCTTTGGAATATTTTCATTAAACCTGACACATGCATAGACCACGACCCAAAGGTGTGTCGCGCGCAAGAATGACAACTCTTGCATCCTTAATTTTTTTTAATTCTCTCCCTTTGTTCTTTCATGCACTGATTTCGTGTCCGGAGCATAACTCGAACACCCTTTTTGGAATATTTTTTATTAAACTTCACACATGCATAGAAGACGACCCAAAGGTGTGTCGCGCACAAGAATGACAACTCTTGCGTCGTGAATTTCTTAGTTATCTCCCTTTGTTGTTTCGCGCATTGATTTCGTGTCCGGAGCATAACTCGAACACCCGTTGGAATATTTTCATGAAACTTCACACCTGCATAGACCACGACCCTAAAGGTGTGTCACGCAAGAATGACAACTCTTGCATCACTAATTTTTTAGTTATCTCCCTTTGTTTTTCCGCGCACTGATTTTGTCTCCGGAGCATAACTCGAACACCCTTTTTTTCAAACTACTTGTGTATCTGGGGAGGGGGATACACATGCGCTTGTCGACAAACGTCCATTTCTAGTTTTTCTTTGTTAGTAGTTTTGTATTCGTCTTTGATCCCACTTTCCGAAAAATCCGGGTGCCATTTTTTTCGGACACTTTCAATGTTATTTCAAGGTCATTCAAAATCAAGGTCAAAATCCTGGTATTTATGCCCTGAAACCTAGGACTTGGTTCATTTGAAGTGTCAATATCTTCGGTGGCATGCATCACAATAATTAGAAATCAACTACAATCAAGATATCTAACAACAGCTATCAAGGTCAAGGTCACAATACTACATTTTCACTGTCACCGAAGGAAAAACGGCAACGTTTTCTTCTTTGTTATTACTCTGTAATAGTATGGTGTATATATATCGTTGAATTATTATCTTATAAAATATATCTCTAGAGATCTGTAAGATAATGTTCATTTATTTTCACCAGCCATGAGAAAAAGGAACTAGTGGACCTCATGATGGGCCCTTGAATTAACATAACGTTAAAGTTCGAGAATAATCGCCATGCATGCGGCACATCGTGTTAATTTTTCTTCTCGCGGTTGTTTTATATTGTAACCTTATAGGGTTCAGCTTCCAGAAAATAACGGTGCCAATTCTTTCCAATTAAGTTCAATGTCATTTCAAGGTCATTGAACTTTAAGACAAATTTGATGCTATATATACTTTTAAACATATTCATTAAAGGTGCATGCCCACGCAGTAGGCACAAAATGTTTTTATAGGAATTAAATAAGTGTATAATTATGTCACTATTCCACCAGTTCTAAAAATTACTAGTTCCCGTTATACAAATATAATCCTATATTAATTATCAATTTACTGTTAGCGACGCGCGGCGGTAACAATCTATTTTGATAATGTGCGGGGACGACGACTTTCACATCACGGCTTGTGGTGCGCATGCAGTATACTACGCGTGCCAGTAGGCTTCCCAATATGTAAACAAAAATATCAACATGTCGAAACGTCCAGGTGGAAATTGTATGAAACAGTGTCGGCCAAAAGAAAGTCGAAATGTCTGAGGGACAGGCAGTACAGAGAGAGAGAGTGGTTAATATTGGCGACCAGATCACCAAATGGAAAGAGTTACGTGGAGATTTAGATTTGGACTCGAATAGAGATTTTTCTTCTCAACTTCCGATACTTCACTGCGCATGTCAAAGATGTGATATGATTGACCATGTCATGTGACGCATATTGGTAAAAATAGCACGAGGTCGGAAAATACCCTTTCTGGTCGTGGCATATAAAATGCGATTTAACACCAATTAACACGCGCCGTAATTAAAAATAACTCGTTAGTGGGTAGACATATGGCTCATATAAGGCATGACAGAAAATGAAAAGTTGTAGTACAGTGTAACCTGCTGCTAGGGCATGTACCTTTAATACACTTGGCATACAAAAATTGGCAATATTTTCATTGATATCGATAATAAATTTATTTGTGAAATAGAAAAGCAGTCATCAAATGTCAATATCATTGTAGGTCGCAGATTTTGATACCTTTAAATTCGACAATCAAACTGCATATGTTTCGTATTCTTTGTCATAATTTCGCATTTATTAGTCTGAAGTAAGCTTTCCGCAATAATACGATATGTTGAACAATTCTGCAGTAACCTGGTTCCTGGCTACTGCAGAATTCTTCAACATATCGTATTATTGCGGAAAGCTTAATATCATGACTAAACCAGAACCCAGGGAATTGAAGCTAGGAAGATCCGGTGAAAGAGATGTGAAGGAGTGAAAGAGTGAAGAGTAGGTTCCTGGTTACTGTAATAATCTAAAGACATGTATGTCTAAAGGAAAATATCTTCAGAAATGTATTATGCCCCCTATGCGTCACATTTATGTGGAAAAGTCGAAAAGTTTGGAAGAGTTTCTCCAGTTAGTGTCCAGTATGCCACAGGGGCATATCCATGTTTTACAACATAAAGCCTAGGTATGTAATGTATTTGTATTTACTTTTGTTTAAGTTGAATGCCAGTTCAAGGTCATGGAAATTAAGAATAATGTCGTATTGTATTTATCAAAAGAACAAAAACAGGATAAATACCATATAATGGTCATCTACTGAATATGTGTGTCAGGTTTCATTTCATTCATTAAAAGCAAACTATTAAAGCACAGATCTTAGGAAATGATAATTTGAATGTCATGCTTCATAACATTTATAATTACTGATTGCTACCTATTAAGTTCTAGTAAATGCAGATTCGAACACAGTTCTTGCACGGCTATAGGTGATCGTTAATGTGTACGAGTATCGTGCTGCTACCCCATTGTGTATTGCGCCAGACATATATTTTCAAGCGTTCATTTGTCTCTTTCTAAATTGGATAACGTCAGTCTGGTTAAGATCGGAAATCACATGTATGATTGTATTCAAGGTTTGTGGTAATGTAGTATAATCATTATTATATTTCGGTGGGACAGTGCTCAGTTACTTCCATACAGTACTCACATTGAGATAGCATCTCCCCCATAATATATAACCATGTCTAATTCTCCGAGTAAAATGATATGTGCCAAATCCAAATGAGGATGGATTTACTGTTAACCAGACACCATACTAGAGGATATATATAGTCAGCTTATTTCATGTACTACTAAATAACATCACCAACTAATTATTCAAATAGCAACTGTCACATAAGATATGTATAAAGAAACCATGCACTACAATGATATCTAGCTAACAAATCATACAGACCTGCACGTATTCACAAAGGTCTCAGCTTTCATAAACATAATGATATCCGATCATGTATCTTTCCTCTATATAATGACTACCAGCAGTCTGTTGTGCCATATGACTACGCACAATGATAGTTTATTTCATAAACCTTGCTGGCTTGAAAAAAAACTGACAATCAATTTGAAAGTATAAGCATAAATGATAATTATTATTTATACACTATGGGACAACGTTACATGATACACTGGAGTTCCTGGTGGGTTAATTTAGCAGACAGCAGGGGAGAGCATGCATATATGTATAGATATGTAAAAATTGTCAATTGAATCTATTGGCTAGTTAATAGGGCAATGACTTTGGGAAGGGCACGCCAATGTTACCTTCTACCAGCATCAGTGTTGCGAAATACATTACGGTGTATAGTTCGTCACCGTGGATGTGAAGCTTACCCGCCACCACCCCATGTCTCCTCCATTGGTACATTTTTAGCTCACCTGAGCAAAGCTCATGTGAGCTATTCTTATGGCAAAGTGTCCGTCGTCCGTCGTCCGTCGTCCGTCGTCCGTGAACATTTTCAATCATCTTCTCCCGAACTGCTGAGCCAATGTTGCTCAAACTTTACAGTGAAGATATATGGGTAATGCCATTTCAGATTTGTTAAAATGAAGGTCATCGATAATCCAAGATGGCCGCCGTGGAAAAGTAGGTCAAATTCTTAAAAAAATCTTCTTCTCACGAACCGCCAGGCCGATTTTGACGAAACTTTGTATGAATGATCGATAGTTAATGCTGACTCAAATGTGTTCATATGGTGGCCCCTGGGTCAAAAATGGGTGTGGCCCTAGGGGTCAAATTATATTTTTGACCGAATATGGTCATATAATATATAAGGTATCGACGAGACGATCACTCTGGAGCATGTTTTGCCAAAATCAGATGATTACGTTATCCAAGATGGCCACCGACAGGTCAAAAGGTTGTTCTTTTACTAAAGATTTCAAAGGACTTCTTCTTGTGAACTGCTTGGCCGATATTGACCAAACTTAACTGAAATGGTTTGTTGGTGAAGCCTGTTCATTTTTGTCAAAATGGAGGTCATCACCAAATCCATGATGTCCGCCGTTGAAAAGTAGGTCAAATTGTCAAAAAATCTTCTCACAAACCGCCAGGCCGATTTCGATGAAACTTTGTATGAATGATTGATAGTTAACGCTGATTCAGATTTTGTTCATATTGGTGGCCTCTGGGTCAAAAATGGTCATGGCCCGAGGGGGTCAAATAGGGGTCAAATTTTATTTTTGACCGAATATGGTCATTTCATATATCAAATTCGAAGGTATACAGTAAATCACATGCACATTCGCAATATAGTTTAGATCAGAAGGTACCAACAAATTCTGTGGAACATTTGAAGTTGTAAGTGAAGAGTCTTTGTGAAATAAAGATGACCACTATGGAGGCTTTTAGGTGAGCGATACAGGCCCATTTGTGCCTCTTGTTTTATTTGTTTAATAAGTTCGAAACAATTCTGTTAAATGCAACCATACTTTGCAGGATTATGTTTTGCAGAGGGCCTGGTCTGTGTTGTATTGGGGCTGCTACAACATTAGAGGACTATTTTGCCCCCTTTCAGATAAATTATTGCATATTATGTAGATTTCGGTGCTGCATCAGTGAAGCATTTGCCAGACTTCTCGAGACGCCATTCTGTCATTCATTCGACTCGCCGGAAGCGACTCGCCTATTTCTAGTCGGTAGACTCGGCCCACCTCGCTCTAGACTCGCATTCTATTGCAAGCTGCACATTCTAGTGCACGTGAGTCCTGCTCTAGTTGTTAACTCAACTCAGATTTTTCTGGTCGTACGCACTACCCAACCCATTCTGGTCTTACCTTGACCTCGCTCTAGTCGCTACACGGCGGCTCACCTCATTCTAGTCATGTGCCAACTCATTTGGGTCGTCCTACGGCGGCTCACTTCTTTCGAGTTGTGTGCCCATGACTCGACTCGCTCTAGTCGTCCTACGGCGGCACACCTCATTCTAGTCACTGACTCACTTAGCTTTCTGCGGGTCGATTTGCACACATCTTGTCTCTGGCTCAGAAAAAAATCATGTCTGGCACATGTTGATCTGATGAACTTCAGCTTCAGATAGCAGTTACCCCCAAAGAGGAGCCACATATGTTATTCATGTTTTATCTATATGAATGTGATATGTGCGTATAGTACCGGTACTATGGTAGTTAGTGCATGTTACACATGTATCATATGCATGGTGGGAGTGGGGCCGGGTTGAGTTTCAGATATAGGCGTTGGTCCAGTTACAGCGTACAGAGATCATCCTGCAATGATAGGTAATATACAATTGCAGCATATATTATGAGTGTATAAATGACAGATAATGGACACGATTATCACCTGACATGACATATCAGCATGCATTGTATACATTCTCCACTGTAACGAATATCATAGAAGAACATGGCCAAGCCCCCAATCAGCTCTTAATACAGAGCATTCTGACATATGTTCTTCCTTATATAATATAAGCTCATTCTAATATCATATATAATGGTTAAGTGCCTCGTTAAAATTGCTGTCGTCCTAAATTGCGCATTTTGTAGTATTGACATGTTGACATTATTTTCCATGAGTCTACGGTCCATATGGTTTACTGCTTTCTCGTATAAATAAACATGCGATGATTTTGCAAATACACAAACAACCCAGTCTACTGTCTGTTTCACGTTGACCTGCCCAACTTTTACACCTATTTAAACACCCTAAAACTCTTATTATTTGGTATAAAATCATTTTTCAGCAAAATTTAGCAATGAGCCATCTTTTTATTTTTTTTAATTCGGTCCTATAATGAAGTGATAGCCATAAATCAAGAATTGAATGCAAAGTTGCAATGTTAAAATGTCACGTGCGATCAGATTTTCAACATTTTTCTAGCATCGAACTGCTTGCTGGATTTCATCATTAAAAACAAGACACTAACCTTGTATTTATGAGAGCAAATCTTGCGGTGTTCGTACACGAATTACAGAAGAAAATGCCGAGAATTTGGTCAAAATACAACATGATGTCATCAACATCTGCTACAGCTTTCGTATCTATTGACAACGCCAAGCTGAGGTTGGCACGCTGTTCCTACCACGCAAACTTAATTGCACATATCCTAGCTCACACATCGACACCGGTGTAAATCTACATTCTCTAATGGTATGACTTGGGAACACCATATATACGTCATTTCCGGCGGAAGTATATAGTCACTTCCTGTGAGCCAGTTTCTTTGCCGGACGAATTTCCGGCGGACAACTTGGTTTACTAAATGCTGATTGGTTGGTGAAGGTCACGAGTTTAATCGAATCAAGTTCGTTAGCATTCACAATTTACAATACATTAGGACGTATTAGCAATAGTATCAGATCGACTTGGAATCTTATGGATGAATGATATTCGCTAAATATATGAAGATTAAATGATTAATTGATATATTTTAATGCAAATTGTTTAAATTATATGCCAGAAAATGATGTTAATAAACAAATTTATTAAGAATTTGTGTTCAGTTCGCAAAAATAGTTGTTGTTGTTGTTGACCGGGAGTGTTTATTGCATAGCAGTTTCAGTGAAATTAATTTATAAGGCAAAAGCCCATCCATGACTGTTTATTCGCAATAACTTTGTTATTAGACGGATTTTCTTGAAATAAAAAGTAGGCTCATTTTTAAAAAATAGTTTTACATTGTTTTAAAAAAAAGAAAAAAAAGCAGTCTGGAGTGTTTTTATAGCAATAAATCTTGGGCAGCATTTCGTGGAACAGACAATAGTGTCCTTCATTCTGAGGATGTTTATCATTACAGGAACTTAAAATAACCAGTATATGTTTCAACTCGTAAACTGACTTCTAAAAAGAGCATAGGATAATTATGCAAATATCATTCTTGGAATTGTTCTATCCTGAATTCTGTGTATATAGCAGATTCAGCTTCACACGAATATTAATTTCACATTATGGAAAAGATTATATCGTAACTACGTACTACGTATACTAGTTTTGTATATACAGAACATTGTATTGATGTAAACTAATTTAGTCCATGCAGGTGCCATGAATATCATCACCTTCAAAAGTGCTATATAACTCTACATGCCATTCATACAGCACATAAGCAGAGCCGTGTAACCAACATATTAGTCCCTGGTATGGGGTACCCCTGAGCACGCCATAAACCTATTTAATGTATCTGTGACACCTAGTCAAGTGAGCAACTCCATATAACCACAATGACAAGTAATTACATAAGTTAGAAAATGTGTGTAACTATTCCAATTAAGTAATATCCTTGTGCAGCATGTTAAAAAAAATAAGGAGCAAACATGTATATATAGTATAACCTAATCGAGTATGTGATATAATTTGTGTATGTTACTTCGTATCGTGAGTGCTAGATTCTTTGATACTGAATATGTGGGTATAGACACAGCTAGTATGTTCGAACAAATGTGTATAAACTTCCAGGTAATAAATATATGTGTGAAGTATGTATATACTTGACTAGCAACTGTGATATAAACGATGACTTTGGGCCGGCCCCAAAGTCCCCGCCCTCCCTCCCCACCACACTTATGAGGGAATATAAGCTGGCTGAATGTCCCCCGCCCCTAATACTTATCATGCAGGTGAGTTATGTACATGGTAACAAGTTGAGAGGGGGGGATATGGCCAGCCCAAAGTCCCCCCCCCCCCATCTAATACTCATTGTAAAGCTGATTTGTGTTTGTGGTAACCATTTGAGGGTGGGGGGTGGGTGGGGGAATATTGGCCGGGGCCCAAATTTCCCCCCATCTAATACTTATTGTGCAACCTATAGTCCCCCCACCCATCAATACTTATCGTGCAGCTGATTTTTGTGCGTGGTAACCAGTTGAGAGGAGGAATATGGGCCAGCCCAAAAGTCCCCCTCCCCCACCACTTAATAATTATTGTGCAGCTGACTTGTGTGCATGTTTAATGAGTCGAGAGGGAGGAATATGAGCTGGCCGAATGTCCCCCGCCCCTAATACTTATTTTGCAGGTGAGTTGTGTACATCGTAAAATGTTGAGAGGGGGGGGGGGGTGATATGGGCCGGCCCAAAGTTCCCCCCCCCACCATTTAATCATTATTGTGCAGCTGATTTGTGTGCATGGTAATGAGTCGAGAGGCATCATTATTTTAGCCTGTATTTATAAAAAAAAAAAAATGTAGGTTGGTGGCCATTTTGAATTTTAAATATTGTAAAGTATAAGAAACGGCATCACTACATTTCTGATACGATACTTTGAACTACAACTATAGGTATATATACATGAAATTACGCTCGTACGTGTCTAAATACCAGCCTTTTGGCGGCCATTTTGAAAATATAACCGCCATACATTAAAAATACTTGTGTGTTTCTGCTAGTAAGATGCAGAATATCTATTATTCCGATCTTCTGAGCAATTTATACGGTTATCAATTCAATAAGAACTGCAAATTATCATATCCATATCATTATTCGGACACCAATCATGTATGAAGTTCAATGACCTTGAAATGACCTTGGCCGTGGTTTAAAAAAATGGCACCCGGATTGTTTTCCGGAGTTTGCCGGAGTTTCTCAATTATGTCATATTTTTAAAAAATCTTGAAGGATCACTATAATATTTCAATACATCATACGTGTGCACAAATACCACACATCCATGCTGTCCTTAAAGGTACATGCCCACTCAGTAGGCACAAAATGTTATTTATATCAGAGACATCATTCGAGACATTTTCTGGCAAAATAAACATTCATTCACCATTACCCCACGTATTGATTGGCATTATTATACATTTTATATCAGACGTAACTTTCCACACTGATATCAGGGGCGATAACCGTGTTTACTTAAAATTTTAACGTACATTAATATTTAAACTCTATTTTTTGATGTGCAATTAATTTTTTGATTATTTTTTTTTTTTGATGTGCAATTATCATACTTTATAATCCGTCGAAAATTTTATTTTTTCAGGTGATGCATTTAATTAATATAAATAATTAAAAAATACCATGCCTCATTTGCATTATCAAAGCCTCGTCAGGCGCGACATGCAGGCTGTAGCCATCTAGTTTATTCCCATGCTTCTTACCAAAAACATGCTTTGGCAGCTTTTTAAACGGGACGTATTATGTATTCATCTTGTACGGGCGGGCGGCAGGCGGGCACAGCTTTTTATTTGTTGTACTCTGTGTCCTTGTCCACGCAATAACTCCAGTTCCACTTCACCGATTCAAACCAAATTCGGTATACATGTTATATCATGGCAAGACAAAGAAGCCTATTGATTTTGAAAAATTTCCGATACTTTTCTCCCCTTGGCAGCCATTTTTAATTTTCGCACTCTGTATCCTTGTCCTCGCAAAAACTCAAGTTCTACTTCACAGATCGAAACCAAATTCGCTATACATGTTTATCACGGCAAGGCGAAGAAGCCTATTGATTTTGAACAATTTCAGATGACTTATCTCCCCTTGGCGGCCATTTTTAATTTTCGGACTATCCTTGTCACGCAATAAGTCGAGTTCTACTTGACGGATCGTAACCAAATTTGGTTTACATGTTTATCACGTCAAGATGAGTGGTCTCCCCTTGTTGACTGGCCTTGCGTCGACGGGCGTATATTGTGACCTTCGACACTCTTGTCTCCCCTTGGCAGCCATTTTTCATTTTCGCACTCTGTATCCTTGTCCACGCAATAACTCGAGTTACATTTGACCGATCATAACCAAATTTGGTATACATGTTTATCACGGCAAGACGAAGAAGCCTATTGATTTTGAAAAGATTCTGATACTTATCTCCCCTTGGCAGCCATTTTTAGCTCGCCTGCACGAAGTGCAGAAGAGCTTATGGCATACCCCCGGCGTCGTTGGCGTCGGCGTCGTCCACAAACTTAATGTTGGGTAAATGTCTTATAACTTCTGTTTCCTTTCATTGAACACCTCGTTATTTCATACATGCATTCCTCAGATGACTCTCTATCATGCTGTATCAAATCAATGACCCACCACCCAACCCTTACCCCAAGGTCAAGGTCACAAACTTAGCATATTCATAAACTTAATGTTGGGGTGAATGTTGTGTAACTTCTGTTTATTTACAGGGAATGCCTTCATATTTCATACATGCATTCATCTGATGACCCTCTATCTTGCTGTAGAAAATCCATGTTCCACCACCCAACCCTTACCCAAAGGTCAAGGTCACAAACTTAGCATGTTCATAAACTTAACGTTGGGGTAAATATTATGTTACTTCTGTTTATTTACAGGGAACGCCTTCATATTTCATACATGGATTCATCTGATGATACTCTATCGTGCTATAGCAAATCCATAACCCACCGCCCATCCCTTACCCCAAGGTCAAGATCACAAACTTAGCACATTCATAAACTTAACGTTGTGGTAAATGTCTTATAACATCTGTTTTCTTTCATGGAACGCCTTGATATTTCATACATGCATTCCTCAGATGACCCTCTATCATGCTGTAGCAAATCCATGACTCACCACCCTACCCTTACCCCAAGGTCAAGGTCACAAACCTAGCACATTCATAAACTTAACGTTGGGGTAAATGTTGTGTAACTTCTGTTTATTTACAGGGAATACCTTCATATTTCATACATGCATTCATCTGATGATACTCTATCGTACTATAGCAAATCCATGACCCACCTCCCACACCTTTCCCCAAGGTCAATGTCACAAACGTGTCACATTCATAAACTTAACGTTGGGATCTGTTTCCTTTCTTGGAACGCCTTGATATTTCATACATACATGCATCTGATGATACTCTATTGCGCTATAGCAAATCTGTGACCCATCCCTTACCCCAAGGTCAAGGTCACAAACTTAGCACATTCATAAACTTAACGTTGGGGTAAATGTCTTATAACATCTGTTTCCTTTCATGGAACGCCTTGATATTTCATACATGCATTCATCTGATGATATTCTATCGTGCTATAGCAAATCCATGACCCACCACCCGCCCATTACCACAGGGTCAAGGTCACAAACTTAACACATTCATAAACTTAATGTTGGGGTAAATGTCTTATAACATCTGTTTCCTTTCATGAAAAGCCTTGATATTTCATACATGCATTCCTCAGATGACCCTCTATCATGCTGTAGCAAATCCACTACCCATCACCCAACCCTTACCCCAAGGTCAAGGTCACATACTTAGCATGTTCATAAACTTAACGTTGGGGTAAATGTTATGTAACTTTTACAAGGAACACTTTGATATTTCAAACATGCATTCATCTGATGATCCTCTATTGTGCTACAGCAAATCCATGACCACCACCCCCCCCCCCACCCCTTTCCCCAATGTCAATGTAACAAATTTAGCACATTCATACATGCATTCCTCATGTGAATAGCTATCATGCTGTAGAAAACCACCAACTTAGTGCGTTCATAAACTTAACGTTGGGTTAAATTTTGTTTTACTTCTGTTTTCAGGGAGCACATTGATATTTCATACATGCATTCATCTTAATATGCTATATTATGCTATAGCGAACCCACGACCCACCTTGCACCACTGACCCCAATGTCAAGGTCCACCGCACGCCCCTTAACCCAAGGTCAAGTTATAATAATATTATGTAATATTTATGTCTTTTTTATGCAACTGTGCCAAGTTGCCAACAGGCGAAGTCTTCTGACAACTCTTTGTTAATTTTCGCACTCTGTATCCTTGTCCACGCAATAACTAAAGTTCTACTTGACCGATCATAACCAAATTCGGTAAGGGTTAGTGAGCATTGTAGTAGAGCCTTACAGGAATGCATGTGTGAAATATTCAGCATTTTAGATGAAGGAAATAGAAGTTATAACAATATTTCTCTGATGTTAAGTTTAGTGACGGACGGATGCACGGACGTTCCTACAAATGGATACTTATGTGACTAACCTAACCTAACCTTTTCCTTTGTTCATCCCTATTGTTCTCTAGCCACATAAACCCATTGTCCACTCAATAAGTCGAGTTCTACTTGACGGATCGTAACCAATTTTGGTTTACATGTTTATCACGTCAAGATGAGTTATGTCCCCTTGTTGACTGGCCTTGCCTCGACGGCTGTATATTGTGACCTTCGGCACTCTTGTTATACCCCCCACCCCCCCCCACCCCCGCAACGAGTTGTGTGGTGGTATACTGGAGTCCATACGTCTGTCCGTCCGTCCGTCCGTCACTAAACTTAACATCAGAGAAATATTGTTATAACTTCTATTTCTTTCATCTATAATGCTTAATATTTCACACATGCATTCCTGTAAGGCTCTACTACCATGCTGTGCCAAATCCACGACCGTCCAACCCCCACTGATTCTAAGGTCAAGGTCAAATACTTAGTCTCTTTACAAAACTTAACATCAGAGAAATATTATTATAACTTCTATTACCTACATCTAAAATGCTTAGTAATTCACACATGCATTCCTGTAAGGCTCTACTACCATGCTGTGCCAAATCCACGACCATCCAACCCCCTCAGATCCAAAGGTCAAGGTCAAATACATGGTCTCTTTACAAAACTTAACATCAGAGAAATATGTTATAACTTCTATTTCCTTCATCTAAAATTCTTAATATTTCATGCATGCATTCCTCTAAGGTTGTACTATCATGCTGTGACAAAACTACGACCGTTGAACCCCCGCTGATCACAAGGTCAAGGTCAAATACTTGGTCTCTTTACAAAACTTAACAGCAGAGAAATATGTTATAACTTCTATTTCCTTCATTGCAAATTCTTAATATTTCATGCATGCATTCCTCTAAGGCTCTACTATCATGCTGTGACATATCCCCGCTGATCTCAAGGTCAAGGTCACATACTTAGTCTCTACAAAACTTAACATCACAGAAATCGGTTATAACTTCCATTTCCTTGCTCGGATCTGCTTCACATTTCACGTTTGTGCCGCCCCCGCTAAGCCCAGAGTCAAGGTCACAAGCCCAGACATTTGGAAAATGTTACATATTTAGGGGTACCTGGGCCCACGCGGGGGGTATTCCGTAAGCCTCGCTTACTGACCAATCTAGTTAGAATTGTATCCAATGGAAATTATTCTAATTTGCTGCCAAGCCATGTTTTTATTATTGAAAGAAACAATAAAATATGAAACAAGTGCAGACGATAATTTTCGGTTCCTGCTTTCTAAGTGCTAAATTATCACTCATGTAAAATCCTCTATTCAGTCACCGACACATTTTATGTTTGCAGTGACCCTGGTCTCCGTGACAACGTTGTCCTTGACCCCCAGTGGCTTGTCGACTGCCTCAAGTCGCTCATCACGGCGAGAGAATTCTGCTCTAAGCGGACAGCGATATCAGACCTATGGAAGGAGTTGAATCACGACGGAATCCTCCGGCCACGCCTCATCGGTACGCTATAACACCACTACTGTGTATACGACCTTCACAATACTTCAAGGTCAAAAATGCCAAAAATTGCTATTCTTTTGTTTCTGTGCAATAACATTACTAACTTTCTTGATACTTCACATACATATTCATGTCAGCCATGGGAAGAATCCTATTTGATGTGGACGTCAACCCCTCAATGTCAAGGTCACGAGTGCCAAAAATAAATTGGTTATTCTTTTGTTTCCCTGCGATAACATTACCCACCTTCACGATACTTCATATGTACATTCATATCAGCCCTGGGAAGATCCCTCAAGGTCACGAGTGCCAAAAATAGATTGGTTATTCTTTTGTTTCCCTGTGATAACATTACCTACCTTCACATTCATATCGGCCCTGGGAAGAGAATCCGACTTCATTTGGAATTTGATCCCTCAAGGTCATAAATGTTAAAAATGTATTGTTTATTGCGCAATTCCTTTGCTTCCATGTGATAACTGTAAAAACGTTTATACCGCATTAAATCTGCACAGGATCTACGCTGTTTGCCATTCCATCCATGAAACATCCGTCATGGTTCTAATCTGACAAGCAATGTAGATCGTTATCAGACCACAGAAGTGTGCTATTTGATCAGGATCTACACTGTTTGTCATTCAATCCATGAAACATCCGTCATGGTTCTAATCTGACAAGCAATGTAGATCGTTATCAGACCACAGAAGTGTGCTATTTGATCAGGATCTACGCTGTTTGTCATTCCATCCATGAAACATCCGACATGGTTCTAATCTGACAAGCAATGTAGATCGTTATCAGACCACAGAAGTGTGCTATTTGATCAGGATCTACGCTGGTCATGAATCTCATAAGCCCCATTTCTCCAGTCACCGTGACATTTGAGACACACCATGTGATTTTGTACCTTCGTACATCTGCGTAATTGCATTAAATACGTTTACAAAAATTTCAATATTTTTCATAAATAAAGTCAAAAGTTGACAAAATGTTCAGAGTACATGCGGAATATAATTCCACATGAATATAATTCCACATGTACTCTGAATATAATTCAACATGTACTCTGAAAGTTTTGTCAACTTTTGACGCCATTTACGGAAAATATTGTAAATTTTTGAAACGTGTTTTCTTGAAATTACTTTATGACAGTATTTTCGCCACTCAATTTGTAAATGAATGCGTATTTTCACATTGCTGCGAGTATTTTGTACTCCCACTTTTGATAATCAATGCGTATTCTGCTAAAATAAGTGCGTAAAATACGCAAATACGCACCTTATCTGGAGCTCTGTATGTAACACGAATGAATATCACTTGTAGAGGCGGTATGGCATCAAGACGAGAATCAGAGTTTCTGGGACCACCGCAACCACCTGATCCCGCTAATGGAAAAACTTAACATAATCGCGCTATGTCACAGCAGCTCTGACACCAAGCACCATTTAGTCCCATGTATGCTCAAGAAACGTCCGTCTGTCGTCTATAAGCAGTCCAACTGCGTCAGTACGCCCGTGCTGTGTATAACGACGAAAGACGGCTTTCTTCCTGCCGGAATTTTCCAGCGCCTGATTGCAGCGTGTATAACGCGCTGGAAAATCTCGAAACAAAATGAAACTAATCTTATTTACTGCGGTTACGGATGCTTTGATTTCGACAAATTCCATCAAATGAAGCTCTATTTCCGCGATTGCGTCATTCAGCTGTGGGTGAGCAACTATATCATGAAATCTCCTGCTACCAACGTCTGCATGGAGGTCAAGGATTTCATATTACAGGCGTTGGAGAGGATTAACAAGTGCTTAAGTCTCAAGCAGTTGTCTGACCTGGAACTATGGATTAAATGTCCTGAAACAGATAATCTGGACAACATTAAGGCGCGGCTTAGCGTCGAGGAGTTGCAACAGCAACAACAGGAGGAGAACAAGGTAATCTGCAAGAAGCATGACGACAACCATTGGGTGACATGCTCTCAGTTGCTACGTTGTTGGTACAGGGATGACCATGGCCGTGACTACCAGGACCCACTTGAGGAAGTTCCCACTGACAAACAGGTTTCTCAGATCGCGCAGTACATCGGCAAAGACTTCCAACAATTGGGGCTGATGTTGGGAGTACAGCAATGTGAAATAGAGCAATTCAGGTTGAATTGGCCGTATGTTACAGACCAGACAACGGCAATTCTGTTTTCATGGCGAAAGAACAATGGTGCTGGCGCAACATTCCGTGTGCTGAAGCAAGCAATGATAGATGTTAAGATTGACACGACAAACCAGTTGGAATGTATGAAGTGAAATTTTAGTGTGATGCAACATTGGAAGCCGTAGTCGAACTCACTCGTGCCTATAGTCTGTTCCAAATTTTGCTGCCGACGAACGTTTGGCTATTAAACACATTAAATTAAAAAAAATATTTACATGTAAGTACTTTTTGTCAGGCCCGCTTGCGGAAAGTGAGACATGGTGATCACAATGACGTCCGGGTGTCAGTCCATCCGTCTGTCCGTACGTCCTCCGTCCGTCCGTCCGTCCTTCCGTCCGTCCGTCTGGGCACACATTAGGGTACTTATGTGGCTAGCCCCACAGGGTTATGGACTTGTTAAAGGATAGGGTTGGTTACAAATAGCCACCTAAAAAATCGTTTTATGTGGCTAAAAATCGTTTTATGTGGCTAATATTTAACATGTGATAAGCCACATAAGTACCCTAACGTAAGAATGTCCGTCCGTCCGTCCGTCCGTCCGTCCGTCCGTCCGTCCGTCCGTCCGTCCGAAATCTGCGATGAAGTTTTTAAATACCTTATATCTCCTGTGCCCAAGGTCAAGGTCAAATGACTTAAAAATTTGCGTTCCGAAATCTGCGTTAAAGTTTTTAGGTACCTTATATCTCTGCAGTCCTAAGTCGCATTGACTTGAAACTTCATATGCTTATTAGTCATCATCCATATATTCATTCTGTGTCCCACTCATGCGGCCCCTGTGCCCCTATGTCAAGGTCAAATGACTTAGAAGTTTGCGTTAAAGTTTTCACGTACCTACTGTCTCTGTAACCGTAAGTCAGATTTGCTTGAACCTTTGTATGCTTATTGGGCATCAAACTTCAAATAAATACACTCTGAGACCATCAAATGCCTCGGCGGGCTCGACATGCGGCCCGCGGCCATCTGGTTTCTTCAATAACAAAAAATTCTTCAAAATAATTCTATGGGAAGTTAACATGGGACGTAAAAAGGTTTTTTAGGGCCCCGCCGAGATTGGACGGTGACCTATAGGTTTCACCCTGTCTGTATGTACGTTTATTGTATCCCCCGGACTCCGTCGGGGGATACTATGGATTTGACAGCGCGCCGCGTCCGCGTCCGCGTCCGCGTCCGCGTCCGCGTCCGCGTCCGCCGCAGACACTTCTTGTCCGGAGCATAACTCGAACACCCTTTGGAATATTTTCATGAAACTTCACACATGCATAGACCACGACCCGAATGTGTGTCGCGCATAAGAATGACAACTCTTGCATAGCTAATTTTTTAGTTATCTCCCTTTTTTGTTTCTCGCACTGATTTCGTGTCCGGAGCATAACTCCACCACCCTTTGGAATATTTTCATGAAACTTCACACATGCATAGACCACAACCCGAAGGTGTGTCGCGCACAAGAATGACAACTCTTGCATAGCTAATTTTTTAGTTATCTCCCTTTTTTGTTTCGCGCACTGATTGACCATAACTCGACCACCCTGTGGAATATTTTTATGAAACTTAACACATTCAATTAGACCACGAACCGAAGGTGTGTCGTGCACAAGAATGACAACTCTTGCATAGCTAATTTTTTAGTTATCTCCCTTTTTGTTTTTGCGCACTGATTTCCTGTCCGGAGCATAACTCGACCACCCTTTGGAATATTTTCATGAAACTTCACACATGCATAGAGCACGACCCGGAGGTGTGTCGCGCACAAGAATGACAACTCTTGCGTAGCTAATTTTTTAGTTATCTCCCTTTTTTGTTTTGCGCACTCTACAAACTGGAAAATAATGCATGAAGACCCGTTTTCTCGTCTGCTCTGTATACCTTTTCTCGTGTGCTCTGTACACCTTACCTGTAGAGAGAACAATAGAGACTGGGAGAACCATGTGCTAGCATGGGCTTGCATGTGCAAATGTCCAGTGCTTGACCACTGCTGACCACAGGTAATTTATACAGGTAAATTACTACATTGGGTAGGTACTGTGTTGAAAATAGTGTGGCATTATGTGGACCTGTGCAGATATATGTAGATAAATATAGGACTATTAAAAAAAGTCTGGGCTCCAGTAGCAAGCATTATTATTTTTAAACTTTTTTTTTCCATTTTTTTTTTTTTCATTTTTTTTTTTTTTATTTTTTTTTTTACATTCTTTTTCAATTTTTTACCTGACCACTAACTTATTACCGGTAATTTATACAGGTACATTATTACATTTCCGTAACTATTAACAAAAATTCTGGGCTCCAGTAGCGAGCATTATTATTTTATTTTTTTTTTGTATATTACATTTCCGTAAACTGTGTTGAAAATATTGTGGCATTAGTGGACCTGTGCAGATATATGTAGATAAATATAGGACTATTAAAAAAAATTCTGGGCTCCAGTAGCAAGCATTATTATTTTAATTTTTTAAAAAAAAAAAATCATTTTTTTTTTCAAATTCTTTTTCAATTTTTGTCTAGTAGCATAAGGTCGGTTCGTAAGTGCTATATACAGACTATTATCATATGATAAAACAATTATTGACTAGTGAGCCATAGAATATAATCTGATATTCTATGGCTCACTAGTCAATAATTGTATAATATGTTCGGGCCAGTGAAAATTGCTTTCGGGCCCAGGCTCGAGGTCAAGGCGGGACAAGGCGAGGCATCTGATTCCGCGGAATTCTTGTTTACTTATCTCCCTTTGTTGTTTCGTGCTCTGATTTTGTATCCAGAGCATAACTCGAACACCCTTTGGAATATTTTTATGCCCCACCACGATAGTGGAGGGGGCATTTAGTGTTACCCTCGTCCGTCCGTCCGTCCGTCCGTCCGTCCGTCCGTCCGTCCGTCCGTCCGTCCGTCCGTCCGTCCGTCCGTCCGTCCGTCCGTCCGTCCGTCCGTCCGTCCGGGCACACATACAGGGTCTTAGGTGGTTAGAGGCGTGGCCTAAGACAAAAGAATACAATAGATTTATTCCGTTGACCACTTAAGCCTATTGTTCCTTAGGTGGTCATTCCTTTGATCTTTTATATAGTAAAAACCACCTAAGGGATGTCACGTAAGGACATCCGTCCGTCCGTCCGTCCGTCCGTCCGTGTCCGTCCGTCCGTGTCCGTCCGTCCGTCCGTCCGGTCCGTCCGTCCGTCCGTCCGTCCGTCCGTCCGTCCGTCCGTCCGTCCGTCCGCACACACGAATGGGTACTTGTTGTAAGCATACGGGGATCTTATTGGGTAGGGTTAGGATAGTGTTGGGTACTCTTGTTGGGTATTTTTATACAGTAAAAACCCAACAAGTATTCATTCGTAGGAACGTGCGTCCCGTCCTCCCGTCCGTCCGTCCGTCCGTCACAAAACTTTTAACACTCGGGTAAATGTCTCATAATTTCTTCATCCTTCGACCGATCTGCTTCATATTTCATATACACATTGCTCTAATGGTCCTCTACCGCCCTGTGCCAAATCCACGTTCGTCCTGCCCCCGCCAAGCCCAGGGTCAATGTCACATACTTGGTGCTTCAAAAACTTTAACTCTCTGGTAAATATCTTATAATTTCTGTTTTCTTTCACGGATCAGCTTCATATTTCATATACGCATTGCTCTAATGGTCCTCTACCGCCCTGTGCCAAATCCACGTTTGTCCTGCCCCCGCCAAACCCAGTGTCAAGGTCACATACTTGATGCTTCAAAAACTTTAACTCTCAGGTAAAAGAAAATTTTGACTTGGAATTTGGCCTCATTTATTATCAAAGCGATATGTGGGACATCCGTGTTCTATGAACACATTTTCTAGTTTATTAAACTTCACACATGCATAGAAGACGACCCAAAGGTGTGTCGCACGTAAGAATGACAACTCTTGCGTCGTTAATTTCTTTGTTATCTCCCTTTGTTGTTTTGTGCACTGATTTCGTGTCCGGAGCATAACTCGAACACCCTTTGGAATATGTTCATGAAACTTCACACATGCATAGACCACAACCCTAAAGGTGTGTCACGCAAGAATGACAACTCTTGCATCACTAATTTTTTAGTTATCTCCCTTTGTTTTTTCCGTCACTGATTTTGTCTCCGGAGCATAACTTGAACACCCTTTTTTCAAACTACTTGTGTATCTGGGGAGGGGGATACACATGCGCTTGTCGACAAGCGTCCATTTCTAGTTTGTTGGATGTTTTTGTAAGATTTTCTCAAATCACATTTTCTAGTTTGAAATAATTTGGGAATTTGTGGACCGATTTTAAAAACTTTTGTTTTCTTAGTTCGATCATTTCCAAACAATCTAGCCAGGTTTCCTAATTTCCCCCCCCCCCCATGTTAAATTATTTGATGGAATTTCATCAAATAAACAAAAATTGTGGAGGGTGTCTTTATTGTTATTAATGAAAAAGTACTTGCATTTAAATATTTTTTACATTTAATGTGTTTAACCCTTAGACCGCTACACACAACAATTGTCGTCTGCTGTTGCTTTTATATCTTTCCTTATTTCTCAATAAAAACATTGTTTGACAGAACTTCAGAACGCGACGGCGTAAATTAACGGTAGGGGTTCCTCCTTATAGGAATCATGATTTGCCTGGTTTGGCCCTCGGGAACGTTTTAATCTCTTTTGTTACCTGGGAGTTGAATTGGGTTATTGCCCATTATAAAAGATTATTACTGATCCAACCGCTTTTGGGAGGGGGCCAAGTGATTCTGGTGTGGCGAGAACCTGGCATCAGATCAGGATTATTCTGATTTCAGGGCTGAATATATAATTTTTTTATTGTAAATATTCAGTTCTGATTTTGGGATTTTCCACCCATTTGTACATGTACTTGAACATGTACATGTACTTGTACAGGTAATGTATGGGATTTGGTACTAAACCCATTGATCCGGCCTTAAATGACCTTAGCTGTTGATAGGCCGTTAAACCCCAACAAACGACAAACAAACTGTCAACTGATATTCAGTGTCCTGATCTGATGCCAGGCACCCTGGCTTTGCCCTCAGATACATTTTTATTCCCCCTATGCGATAGCAAGGTGGGGGGCATATTGCGTTGCTCTTGAGGTTACGTCCATCTGTATGTCCGTCCGTGTACATTTACGTCAAAAAGCTTATAAGAGTTCTCCAACATGTAATTTCTTCAATATTACTCTAAGGACTGTTTCGATACTTGAATCACCTGAACATTTGTCATACACTCGCGCCACCATTAACACGACCTTCACCTTTGTCACCTTCGAAATGTCGTGGAAACACTTAGCCATTTTGTTGCGTCAAAAAGTTTGTAACAGTTTCTCCAACATGTAATTAATTTAAAATTACGCGAAGGATTGCTTTCATACTTGGACACTTGAATCACCTAAACATTTATGACAAACACACGCCACCATTAACACGACCTTGACCCTCGTCACATTCGAAATGTTGATGAAACACTTAGCCATTTTGTTTTGTGACTGCCTCATTTCTTGTTCTTTTTAGCTCACCTGAGTGAAGCTCATGTGAGCTATTGTTACCGCAATGTGTCTGTCGTCCGTCATCGTCCGTCGTCCGTGAACATTTTCAAACGTCTTCTCCTCGGTATCCATTGGGCCTATAGTCACCAAACTTCATGGTCATGGTCCTTAGGTAGTGGGATTACAAAATTGTTAAAATGACGTCATTACGTAATCCAAGATGGCCGCCATCTAAAAATATCACAATTTTTTAAAAAATCATCTTCTCAAGAACCGCTAACCGGATTTCGATATAACACAAATAAATGGTGCAAAAATAACTTATATACATGGTCTAATGAACAAGCCTCAACTCTAGGAATAACTTTTACAAACGATAAAACAAAACTGCAACTACTAAATCTAACACCCAAAATTAAGTCATTCCAGAACTGCCTAAATAGTTGGAAAAAATGGAACCGAACACTAATAGGAAAAATAGCAGTATTAAAAACATTTGCATTCCCTAAACTGGTATATACGCTGACAGTACTAGAAAATCCGTCTGATGAAATCATTAAAGAGATAAATAAATATATGTTTGACTTTCTTTGGGATGGAAAACCTGATAAAATATGTAGAAAAACAATTATTCAAAACTACGAAAATTGTGGATTAAAAATGATAAATATTCAGGCTTTTTTGCATTCATTAAAAGCATCTTGGATAAAAAGATTAAAGGGATCACAGAATCAATGGAAAACAGCTTATAACAATGAATTGAACAAGTATGGTGGTGATTTACTGTTCAAGTGTAATTTTAATCAAGTTGATGCAAAACAGATAATAAAAAGGTATACATTTTTAGGTGAGATTATTACATCTTGGAGTAAAATTAACTTTAAACATATACACCCTGTCATATCAAATGAAATATTATGACATAATACCAACATCAAACAAAGCAATACATTATTTTATAAAGATTGGCACGATAAAGGTATAACGTTTATAAAAAATATTTAATATTACAGAACAAAAAACTTCTATACATTTCATGAACTAAAGAATTTGTACAATTTAAGCAATGGAGATTTCCTAAAGTACTATACATTAATAGGTAATATCAAAGATGCATGGAAAGAAACACTTATTAAAACAGAAAATATTGACACTGGCACACCTGAATATCTAATTTCGAAACTTTTAAAAAATAAAATGACCAATAAGATGTTATATGACATACAAATCGATACAATGCGATTAACTATATTAAAACACACTGTCAAATGGGAAAATGAATTAATATTCAAAATATTAAATGGAAGAAAATATTTATCTCACCTATCAAAAATACTATAAGCACAAACCTAAGAGCATTCCAGTACAAATACCTAATGAGAATAATACCAAATAACTCCTTCCTATTTGTATGTAACTTGAAACCATCAAACTGTGTGAATTTTGTAATATGAACGTAGATTCAAATAAACATATGTTTTGGGAATGTCAAACTATCCAAACATTTTGGTCGGAAATATATGAATTATTGAAATCGAAACTAAATTACAATGCACATCTAAATTACGAACAAATATCATTTTGTAATATTAACGTAGTATCTAAACAAAGGTCGGTTCTAGTTAATTTCATTATCCTCTTCTAGCAAAATATTTTATATTCAAATGTAAATGTTGCTCAACACTGCCAACACTAAACTCATTCAACATGTATCTACAGAAAAGAATCTTAATTGAAGAGACAATTGCGACAATGAAAGATAAACTTTTGCAATTTAATACAAAATGGAATGATATTTTCACTTCAACTAACAAAACGTATACCAAAGTACCCACACATAGATATATATATACTAGTAATGCCAAAAACGTTCTCTCTCTTTTTTTTGTTGCATTAACCAAGACCCAAACCCCCGCACCCTATGTATACCCACAACACCCATACACATTATCATATAAAAACTCGTTGTTACATGTCACATATACTAAGACAAAAAAAAATGTTCAATTGTTCAATCATTTTGTACACATAAATTGTAAAATTGTGTATGCACATGTATGTATTATATGTAACAAAAAGAATAAAAAAAATTAAAATACAAAAAAAAAAAAAAAAAAAAAATGGGCGTGGCCCGTGGGGTCAAATTTTATTTTTGACCGAATATGGTCATGTCATATATCAAATCGAAGGTATCAATGAGGCGATCACTTTGGTGCATTTTTTGTCGAAATCGGATGGTCATGTCATCCAAGATGGCCGCCGAAATGTCAAAAGGTCGTTCTTTTATTAGAGATTTAAAAATTGGTAGCCAAACTTAAAAGTAAGTTAAGATCCTTGGGTGAAGCATTTCCAGATTTGGTAAAATGAGAGTCATCGCTTAATCCAAGAAAATAGCACAATTTTTTTAAAACACATGAACTCCATGTCACATTCTCCTCTGGTGTTCATGGAGTCAGGTGAGCGAATTAGGGCCATCATGGCCCTCTTGTTTATGATACAGTATACCTGGGGGCATACCCATGTTTTACAAACATAATCTCTACTGTCTGTTCCACGTTTTGCTGCCGACAAACTTTTGCCTATTAAGCATATTTAATTGTAAGCACTTTTTCGTCAATAAGAAAAAAGTCAACTTCTCCAAAAAAATTATTTCATGAAATCCCATCAAATATTGATTTTTTATGCCACGGGGTTTCGAAGAAACGGGTGGCATATAGTGTTTGGACCGTCCGTCTGTCCGTCTGTCCGTCCGTCACACTTTTCGGTTAACCAATTTGTCACAGTTTCTCAAATATGCTGCAGGTGGCATCCGCGTTCGACAGACGCATTTCTTGTTGATATGGGAATTTAACATGGGGGCTAAAATAGATTTTTTTAAATAATGTTTTATTCTTTGGACCAATTTTCAAAATGTAACTTCTTATTTGCATCATTTCCAAGCTATCTCAACAGGATTCGGGGTCAATTTCCTATTTTTATGCCACCGGGTTTCGAAGAAACGGGTGGCACATAGTGTTTGGACCGTCCGTCCGTCCGTCCGTCCGGGCACACATTAGGGTACTTATGTGGCTAGCCCCACATGGTTATGGACTTGTTAATGGATAGGGTTGGTTACAATTAGCCACCTAAAAAATCGTTTTATGTGGCTAAAAATCGTTTTATGTGGCTAATATTTAACATGTGATAAGCCACATAAGTACCCTAATGTAAGAACATTCGTCCGTCCGTCCGTCCGTCCGTCTGTCGTCTGTCTGTCTGTCTGTCTGTCTGTCTGTCTGTCTGTCTGTCTGTCTCTGTCTGTCTGTCTGTCTGTCTGTCTGTCTGTCTGTCTGTCTGTCTGTCTGTCTGTCTGTCTGTCTGTCTGTCTGTCTGTCTGTCTGTCTGTCTGTCTGTCTGTCTGTCTGTCTGTCTGTCTGTCTGTCTGTCTGTCTCTGTCTGTCTGTCGTCTGTCTGTCTGTCTGTCTGTCTGTCTGTCTGTCTGTCTGTCTGTCTGTCTGTCTGTCTGTCTGTCTGTCTGTCTGTCTGTCTGTCTGTCTGTCTGTCTGTCTTTCTGTCTGTCTGTCTGTCTGTCTGTCTGTCTGTCTGTCTGTCTGTCTGTCTGTCCGTCAGTTTCTCAAATATGCTGCAGGTGGCATCCGCGTTCGACAGATGTATTTCTTGTTTGTGTTTGTTTTTTATCCTCCTTGTCCTCCTCCTTTTTGCTCCATGTTAAATTCCCATGTTAAATTTTGCAATAAAATTAATATTTGATGGAATTTCATCAATTTTGTTTTTTTCGGGACCGTAAATTTTTTGTTATTGATGAAAAAGTACTTACAGTGAAATCGCGATGGCTCGAAATGCCACGGGACCGCACATTTTGTTCGAGTGATCGCATCTTTCGAGCCATTGCATCTTTCGATTTTGTTATATTTGCCGACTACTGTACCCGTCGGATTTAAGAAATAAAGAAAGCCCAATAGAATGTATCCATGTTTTAGATGATTATAATATTTATTCGCAGATTAGTTATCATGCGAAATTAAATAAACTACATGTATTTACAAAACTGTCTATATTTTAATTATTATCAAAGTCGAAAAGGAGAAAATGTCCAGTATTCACTATAAATAGCGGCGCACATAATTAATGCAGTAGGTGTTTGTGACGTCACTCGAAACAGTGGTCTTTTCAATGGGCGTTTTTCGTTGTAACTCCCGGGTAGCCTCTCGAATAACACGGGAGTTAAAACGAAAAACGACCATTGACTTACGACAGACTCTATTAAATACTCTGAGTGGACGAAACCCAGAATATTTAATAAATTGCTGTATGCCGTTGAGCTTTTATGGGACACAAAACAACAAATTAAGAAAACAATAACTTTTATTTCACAAATAATGTACAAGCATAACAATAAATAGTTTCCACAAATTATGTTGAAAGTTTCCGAATAATGTAAAATAGAATTCACAAATCAACAACGTTAGCGATCAAATTGCACCACTTTAGGCAATTAACTGCACTTGAAAAGAAATCACATTTCACAGGTAGATCGCGGCTCGTCCTTTGATCGTAATAAGTCGAACGCGGAGGTGTGAAAATTAGCCAAACACAAACTTCGACATCAATTTCGAGTCGTCGTATAGCAAAATAGCGAGAAATGTGTCCGCGGGACTTGACAATTATTTCGAGCGATCGCATTTTTTGAGGAGTTGCATTTCGAACCATCGCATATAAAATACATTAAACATATATAAAAAATTATCGGGACTGCGACGCCATTTCGAGCGAGCGCGACATTACGAGCCATCGCGATTTCACTACTTTTAAATATTTTTATATTTAATGTGTTTAACAGCCAAAAGCAGCAAAACGTGGAACAGACAGTAGTTAGCTTTCTGGTACATGAGTGTTGAATCTGGTTACACCCATTATTTGGGGCTGTGACTGGGGATATGGGGCTTATGGGTTTTGCGACCAGTGTTGATCCAGATCAGGCTGATCAGGATCCATACTGCTCGCCATTCCATTAATGAAACGCCCGTCATGCCTCTAGCAAGCAATATGTGTGCTATGTGATCAGGAGATGCTACATGGTCACAAATCCCAAAACTCACTGTGCCTTAATTGATTAGATAACTGTAAATATGTACATTATAATCTACTGTGCGATCAGGGGTTGAAATTTCACTCGCCCAGCTCGCCATGGCGACTGCTTTTTGTGGCGGTCGAGTACTTTCTACAGGCACTCGCCCAGTTTGGCGAGTGAAAGATTTGGTCAGGATTTTTTTTTTCTGAAGAAATTGCCAATTAATTCCTAGACTAGTGTATACGCGGCCACATATATCGTCTCGTATACAGTTGGGTTAACGCGCATTTCAGACGCCAAACATAACGGCTTGGGACGAAACGGTCAGCGCCGGGTCCAAAACCATTGAATTTAGTAATTAAGGCAGAGCACAGCGCATGCAAACATAGCCACTATAAATTAAACAAAATCTATGTCACTCAACGCTTATAGAAAATAAGAAGCGTGCAAGCCTCTGAGTAAACGCTGCTAAAAAACGTTGTTGAAGAAAAAACTTGACGAAGTTTTATCTGCCGATAAATAATTTTTGTTTTTTTTGTTTTCATTTAATACTTAAAATATAAATAACAATAATAGTGAATATGTCTCGTACGTTTTGGTAATGATCATATATATGTAAAAGCTTTTTTTAAAAATAAGATGCAACATTACAAATACTGGAAATAGCATTTTATTTTTTTAAAAACTGGGCAAGTAACTTTTTGTACTTGCCCATCTGGGCGAGTGGAAAAAAAGGATTTGACAACCCCTGGTCATAATATATACATGTATAATAAAATTTAGGGGATAACCATGCTTTGTTTTACAATTTGGAGCGTATGTGGGAGGTTTTATGGTCTGTGAATCAGTTTTACGGCGACGTGTTAGCAGAGCCATTAAACTGATTCTCAGACCATAACACCTCGCACATACCGCTCCAAATTGGAAAACAAAGCATGATTATCCCCATTCTAAGGCTTTACCTATTGTGCTCCCCGCTTTCGGCAACATCATAGCATATCACGAACAGTGATATATTTCAATACGTTAGCAGTTTGTTGTCGTCATCGATAACCGCCTCACACCAAATGAATTTGAAGAAATGTAACTCCGCCGAAGAATATATCCCATTTCAAATTGAAAGTAACGGGACTTTTTCTTTAAGACATATATACATTTATTCAACTCTAATGTTTATTTTAACAATTGTATTGCTTTTATTTGTGTAGTTGCAACAGTTACTTGTTTTTATTAATTTAAAGAAATCCCAACATTTCTACATTGGGTTTGTGTGATTTTTACGTTTAGGAAATGTCAACAACTTGTGTGAACAGGCCTAGGATTTCCCTGGATTTACGCCTAATTCAGGTGATTACCCATCTGCAGTACAGTTTATTATGTATAGTCATGTATGTGCACACTGAAATTCGTAAAGTTATAGGCTGGTACTGGCATATTGAGTTTGCATTTGAGCATTTTAATACATTCTTTTGTATTTTGGGCGGGTGGGGTAATATGTTTGGGACACCACCCTGAAGTCACGTTTGTCAGTCGTTGGTTGATTCTCTTTTCCGCTTTGTGTTGCACAGGTCAATATGGCAGACTGGTAAAACAGATTTTATATGCTGTGCTTTCTATTTTCGGTGCATTAGAATTTATAATTTATAATCTTGAGATTAATTTCAGTGGGCAGCTAGCTTTAAAAAGGGGGTGGACGATTTTTGTCGAGCCCGCTTGCGGAAAGCGCGATATAGTCGGCCGTTTGGCGTACGTACGTACGTACGTACGTGTCCGGTTAAAGTTTTTGGTTAAGCTGTAAGGTTAAGTTTTTTGGTTAAAGTTTTTGGTTAAGTTCTTTGGTTAAAGTTTTTGGTTAAGTTTTTTGGTTAAGTTGTTTGGTTAAGTTTTTTGGTTAAAGTTTTTGGTTAAGGTTCTTTGGTTAAAGTTTTTGGCTAAGTTTTTTGGTTAAGTTTTTTGGTTAAAGTTTTTGGTTAAAGTTTTTCGTTATACTATATCTCTGCAACTGCTTTGCCCATTACCTTGAAACTTCACATGGGTGTTTATCATCATCTATATTTTCATTCTACCCCCCTCCCGTGCAGCCTCTGTGCCCAATGTCAAGGTCAAATTACTTTGAAGTTTTTGATTAAGTTTTTTGGTTAAAGTTTTTGGTTAAGTTTTTTGCTTAAGTTTTTTGGTTAAAGTTTTTCGTTATACTATATCTCTGCAACTGCTTTGCCCATTACCTTGAAACTTCATATGGGTGTTTATCATCATCTATATTTTCATTCTACCCCCTCCTGTGCGGCCCCTGTGCCCAATGTGAAGGTCAAATTACTTTGAAGTTTTTGGTCAAGTTCTTTGGTTAAAGTTTTCGGTTAAGTTTTTTGGTTAAGTTTCTTGGTTAAAGTTTTTGGTTAATGTTTTTGGTTATGTTTTTTGGTTAAAGTTTTTCGTTATACTATATCTCTGCAAGTGCTTTGCACCCATTACCTTGAAATCTTCACATGGGTGTTTATCATCATCTATATTTTCATTCTACCCCCCTTCCGTGCGACCCCTGTGCCCAATGTCAAGGTCAAATTACTTTGAAGTTTTTGGTTAAGTTTTTTGGTTAAAGTTTTTGGTTAAGTTTTTTGGTTAAGTTTTTTGGTTAAAGTTTTTGGTTAAAGTTTTTCGTTATACTATATCTCTGCAACTGCTTTGCCCATTACCTTGAAACTTCACATGGGTGTTTATCATCATCTATATTTTCATTATACCCCCCTTCCGTGACCCCTGTGCCCAATGTCAAGGTCAAATTACTTTGAAGTTTTTGGTTAAGTTTTTGGTTAAAGTTTTTGATTAAAGTTTTTGGTTAAGTTTTTTGCTTAAGTTTTTTGGTTAAAGTTTTTCGTTATACTATATCTCTGCAAGTGCTTTGCCCATTACCTTGAAACTTCATATGGGTGTTTATCATCATCTATATTTTCATTCTACCCCCTCCTGTGCGGCCCCTGTGCCCAATGTGAAGGTCAAATTACTTTGAAGTTTTTGGTTAAGTTCTTTGGTTAAATTCTTGGTTAAGTTTTTTGGTTAAGTTTTTTGGTTAAAGTTTTTGGTTAAAGTTTTTCGTTATACTATATCTCTGCAACTGCTTTGCCCATTACCTTGAAACTTCACATGGGTGTTTATCATCATCTATATTTTCATTCTACCCCCCTTCCGTGCGACCCCTGTGCCCAATGTCAAATTACTTTGAAGTTTTTGGTTAAGTTTTTTGGTTAAGTTTTTTGGTTAAGTTTTTTGGTTAAGTTAAGTTTTTTGGTTAAGTTTTTTGGTTAAGTTTTTTAGTTAAAGTTTTTCGTTAAAGTTTTTCGTTATACTATATCTCTGCAACTGCTTTGCCCATTACCTTGAAACTTCATATGGGTGTTTATCATCATCTATATTTTCATTATACCCCCTCCCGTGCGGCCCCTGTGCCCAATGTCAAGGTCAAATTACTTTGAAGTTTTTGGTTAAGTTCTTTGGTTAAAGTTTTTGGTTAAGTTTTTTGGTTAAGTTTTGTGGTTAAAGTTTTTGGTTAAGTTTTTTTTTTGGTTAAAGTTTTTTGTTATGCTATATCTCTGCAACTGCTTTGCCCATTACCTTGAAACTTCACATGGGTATTTATCATCATCTATATTTTCATTCTACCCCCCTCCCGTGCGGCCCCTGTGCCCAATGTCAAGGTCAAATTACTTTGAAGTTTTTGGTTAAGTTTTTTGTTTAAAGTTTTTGGTTAAGTTTTTTGGTTAAAGTTTTTCGTTATACTATATATGCAACTGCTTTGCCCATTACCTTGAAACTTCACATGGGTGTTTATCATCATCTATATTTTCATTCTACCCCCCTTCCGTGCGGCCCCTGCGCCCAATGTCAAGGTCAAATTACTTTGAAGTTTTTGGTTAAGTTTTTTGGTTAAAGTTTTTGGTTAAAGTTTTTGGTTAAGTCTTTTGGTTAAGTTTTTTGGTTAAAGTTTTTCGTTATACTATATCTCTGCAACTGCTTTGCCTATTACCTTGAAACTTCACATGGGTGTTTATCATCATCTATATTTTCATTCTACCACCCTCCCGTGCGGCCCTTGTGCCCAATGTGAAGGTCAAATTACTTTGAAGTTTTTGGTTAAGTTTTTTGGTTAAATTTTTGTTAAAGTTTTGATTAAAGTTTTTGGTTAAGTTTTTTGCTTAAGTTTTTTGGTTAAAGTTTTTCGTTATACTATATCTCTGCAACTGCTTTGCCCATTACCTTGAAACTTCATATGGGTGTTTATCATTATCTATATTTTCATTCTACCCCCTCCTGTGCGGCCCCTGTGCCCAATGTGAAGGTCAAATTACTTTGAAGTTTTTGGTTAAGTTTTTTGGTTAAAGTTTTTGGTTAAGTTTTTTGGTTAAGATTTTTGGTTAAAATTTTTTGTTATACTATATCTCTGCAACTGCTTTGCCCATTACCTTGAAACTTCACATAGGTGTTTATCATCATCTATATTTTCATTCTACCCCCATCCCGTGCGGCCCCTGTGCCCAATGTCAAGGTCAAATTACTTTGAAGTTTTTGGTTAAGTTTTTTGGTTAAAGTTTTTGGTTAAGTTTTTTGGTTAAGTTTTTTGGTTAAAGTTTTTTGTTATACTATATCTTTTTTTTTAGTGTCCATGCCTCGCCACAAGGCGCGACATGCATGCCGCGGCCATCTAGTCTATATACTTCACTACCGACCCTGTAAGTTACACCAGTGTGTCTAGAAAAATAGGTTTATGAATATTTCTTGACTTTGGGAGGCTTGACTAGGTGTATTTTTTAGAGTATTTCATAATTCTACGAAACTGAATGTTAGCTCCGGTTGATTTTGACATCTTGGAAAATGGCGCATGCTATGCTGTCTTGCCGGTACGGTTTCGCATCAGAATTTAAGGTATTTTTCAGGCATTTGTAGCGAAAATTTGAGCTGGTTATGATCCCGCTTTGAAATCATTTTCAGAAAATGGTGTGGTGTTACAAGTGATAGAACAAGACATAACAAAGTATCTGTGCCTCATATTTTCATGAAAACAATTCCGATAAATTCAGTCGTGTTGAAATTTCAGGCCAAAAATAGGTGGGTGGGGTAACTTTGTAAAAAATTAATTGAACACATCTGATGCGGTTACTGAATTTTTATTGTGGCGCGCGATTTGTACTTCATTTGCGAGTATTTTTCAATACTTGTCGCAAGAGCCTCCTTAACTGATTGTGAGAGGCGGTGATTTTTATAAGTCGCCCGCCGCCCTCAGAAAAGCAGTCAATTTTGGCTATTTTCAAATGTTCCGTGATGCCTTGTGTAACGTATTTTCATGAAATATGGCGCATCAAACGCGTCTTGTTAAGCCGTATTTGGTGGTCTCGGTAGACACGGAAATTGATTCTTCTCAAAAACGACATACGTATGTGCGAAACTCCCGGGACCACCAAATGCAGCTCATGAAGACGCATTTACTGCGCTATATTTCATCAAAATCCGTTGCATATTAACGAAAATATCAAATAATACTTACTTTGGAGTGAGTGGGCGCGCTTTCAACACTTTCAGCCATTGTTGTTGTTGTTGTTGTAACCACGTGATCATGCACCTCACAGGTGGAAGACTCGGACCTATGACACCAAAAAAATGCCTATTAAAAAAAATTATTGTCTAATTTCGTTCATTATCTGGAACCGGGTCAATGCACCATCTTCCATAATACAACCGGAAGCATCTATGTAAAGAACATCTCTGATTTGCTAAATCTAAACTGTGATGACGTCATTCGACCTATTTCGGGATTCCGGAAGACATAATCTGATAGTACGCGAATCCTGAATGAAAGTAGAAAAAAAGGTGTTTTTATGATCGGTGAACGATCACAATTGGACGAAATTTGTATGGTTGGAGTTGCTAATGTATATGGTCATGGTGCACGACTTTAGTTTCAGCTGGCGATCAGTTATTGGTCAAATATGACTGATAATCCACGCCGGACGGCCTCCGATTCTGTGTGAGATTCTTTCGTACACGCAAATTTCGCTTTGGATGGGTGGGGTATACAAAATGCGAATAACTGAATAAATGCTGGAAACAGTGATTTGAAGTGAATATATTCACACACCTAATACCTTTATCGATTGCCAGCGACAGAAATCATACATTTAATCGATGTGTATTGTGTTTGTGCGAGTCGGAAACGAGAAGGCTCTTTCTATAATGGCCACAATGTTATCCACCTTTCTTTATAGAAGCTGGTAATGTACGAGACCAAGTGGGTGGGGTAATGGGATTTTTTTTAATAGGCATTTTTTTGGTGTCATAGGTCCGAGTCTTCCACCTGTGATGCACCTTGATAGTGTGCATCCATTTTAAACCCTATTCAGTTTTGGTCACGAAAATATTGTTCTTCCTCATTGCTGAAGCGGTTCAGATCCTTGGTTACATTGAGAGTTCCAGACTATTGTCTTTTGATATCAAGTTTATCAGGCAAGGCTAGGAAACGTGTAGGAATTCTGAGGCTTGCCGAGGAATTCCTGCCGTATCCGAGCCTGATAAACTTGATATTAACAACACTGGTATTCTATTTATCAGGTAAAGTTTATGCTAGCCAATGATTAAATATAAGTTTTGTTCCTAACATGTTTTGCATGTTTATTACACCAGTATTATATTATGACACCTGCTTGTGGTCGGCGTGATATAGTGGTCGGCGTGCGGCGTGATATAGTGGTTGGCGTGATATAATGGTCGGCATGATATAGTGGTCGGCGTGATATAGTGGTCGACTGGTCGGCATATAGTGGTAGGCGCGATATTGTGGTCGGTGTGATAGTCGCCGCTTTTGGTGAGCATCCATGAGCATCCAACAGTTGCGTTTAAGTTTGTTATGCCCCACCACGATAGCATTTAGTGTTGCCCTTGTCTGTATGTAGCTTCCATGTAGCTTCCTTATGATGACTAGATGCACAATGTTTATTTCGATTTTTAATTTTACCCCTTATCTCCCCCTTTTCGACTTAGAATTTGACAATTTTGCCTTGTAAGTTTTAAAACTCCTAAACCGTATTAGCTACACCCCTGTTTACGTCGAAAAGTTTGTAAACGTTTCTCCAGTCCAGGGGCCTGTTTCACTAAACTTCGTAAGACTAAAATGTTCGTAAGTGCAAAATTATGAATACCACATTAACACTGTTTTCTTGTAAACAATTATTGGATTTACATTTATTGAGCATAGGCTGCATTTGCAGCCTATGCTCAAGAAATGTAAATCCATCAATTGGAATTTACAGACGATCCTAAATTTGCACTTACAAACATTTTAGTCGTACAAAGTTTAGTGACACGGGCCCCAGTAACAGGGGGCATATCCATGTTTTACAAACAAAATGTATACTGTCTGTTCCACGTTTTGCTGCCGACGAAATTTTGGCTAAAATAATAAAATAGTTACCTCCTCAAGTTTTTTATTTGATGAAATTCCATCAAATAATGATTTTAGTGCAAACAAAATATTTTCATATGGGAATTGTACATGGGGCTAAAAATTGTGAACCAATTTCCAATTTGTTTTCAAAAATTACCCTTCTTGTCACTCTGCAGCCCTTTTTGCCCCATGTTAAATTCCCATAGGAAAATTGTTTTTTCGCAATAAAATCAATATTTGTTGGAATTTATGAAATAATTTTTTTTTGGGGAGGGTGACTTATTATTGATGAAAAAGTACCTACATTTACATATTTTTTAGATTTATTGTGCTTAATAGCCAAATGTTTGTCGGCAGCAAAACGTGGAACAGACAGTAGTTTGTTTAATCTGACAATCGATACTACACAATCTTATACTAGAAACGTAAATATTTGTGTTTCTGGTATTAGGTTGCACATAGTTAGCCGGTTCATTTTAATATCCTGGTTAAATTGTGTCGTGTTGAAAAATGCACCGCTTTCCTGGTGAGATGCCACTCCGTTCTAATTAGATGGCATAAACAGTTTTCGTCTAGTAACCGGCGCAAATTTTTTGCGCCAGTTACTTGACAAAAATGTGTTTTACAATTTCTTCAGCATTTAACTTGTCACGGTATGTAACTCACTATGGGGAGGAAATGTGTATTCGTGCCCAGTTAGCTCAGTCGGTGGAGCGATGGTACGGCAAACCAGCTGTCACCGGGTTCGAGTCCCGGCCTGGTGCACTTTTTGTCTCGCTGAACAAGCTGAATGTATATTAGTCGGGAATCCGGTGCCAATTTCTACGCAAATCATTTTACATGTAATTCCATAGCCATGAAATTATATTTTATACAAGAAATATTTAGTATCTTATACATGTATACCTACAGGCTTGAATTAATACACAGTTTACCTTACGCACTTGTGTTTGTATGCTTTTGATTGGCTCTTTTGTTACCTGGGAGTTGATTTGGGTTATTTCCCATTATAAAAGCTGTAATACTGCTTGTAGGAGTGGGCCAAGTGATTCTGTGTGACGAGGACCTGGCATCAGATCAGGATTATTCTGATTTCAGGGCTGAATATATTATTATTTTTATTGTAAATATTCAGTTCTGATTTTGGGATTTTCCCCCATCTGTACATGTACTTGTACAGGTAATATATGGGATTTAGTATTAAACCCATTGACCCGGCCGTAAATGACCTTAGCTGTTGATAGGCCATTAAACCACAACAAACAAACAAACAAACACAGGTAGACGTGCATGGAGGGGTGGCGGGGTTGTTGGGAAGTGGGTAGGGAGGTAGCAGGTCAAAAGTATCGCGGCTACTGTTGGATGTGGTCGAGTGATTCTTCGGAAAATTGCAAGACAGTAATCAGACAATATGTTGGGCGCAGAGCTCCAGATAAGCTTTGTGTCTAAAGCTTACTACACCCCCTGATTTCAAAATCATTGCATATTTTTGATAATCAATGCGTATTCGGCATATTATACTGGAGCTCTGGTTGGGCGACAGGTGGGAGGATGTGAAGGGTAAATTGAACGTTGGAATTCATTACCAGTTGTGAGGAGGTATACTGGAGTCAGGTTGTCCGTCCAGGCAAACATTGGGGGTTTAGGGGCTAGGGGGAGGAGCCTAAGACAATAGAATACAATAAACTTATTCCGTATAGCCCCTAAGCCTTTTGTAGTTTAGGGGCTATTCCTTTGATTTTTGAAAGAACAAATAGCCCATAAATCCAAAATGTTAGTACGTACGTACGTACGTACGTCCGTCCGTCCGTGTGTTTGCGTGTGTCCATCACTAAACTTAACATCAGAGAAATATTGTTATAAGTTCTATTTCCTTCATCTAAAATGCTTAATATTTCACACATGCATTCCTGTAAGGCTCTACTACCATGCTGTGCCAAGTCCATGACCGTCCAACCCCCGCTCCCAAGGTCAAGGTCAAGGTCAAATACTTAGTCTCTTTATAAAACTTAACATCACAGAAATATGTTATACAATGTAACTTCTATTTCGTTCATCTAAAATGGTTAATATTTCACACATGCATTCCTGTAAGGTTCTACTACCATGCTGTGCCAAATCCACAACTGTCCAACCCCCGCTGATCCCAAGGTCAAGGTCAAATACTTTAGTCTCTTTAGAAAACTTAACAGAGAAATATGTTATACAATGTAACTTCTATTTCGTTTCTGTAAGGTTCTACTACCATACTGTGCCAAATCCACAACTTTCCAACCCCCGCTGATCCCAAGATCAATGTCAAATACTTGGTCTCTTTACAAAACTTAACATCAGAGAAGTAAGTTATAACTCCTATTTCCTTCATTGAACATTCTTAATATTTCACTTGTGCATTCCTCTAAGATTGTACTCTCATTCTGTGACAAATCTACGACCGTCCAACCCACGCTGATCCCAAGGTCAAGGGCACATACATAGTCTCTTTACAAAACTTAACATCAGAGAAATATGTTATAATTTCTATGTCTTTCATCGAAAATTCTTAATATGTCCATACATGCATTCCTCTAAGGCTCTACTATCATGATGTGGCAAATCCCCGCTGGTCTCGAGGTCAAGGTCACATAGTTAGTCTCTTACAAAACTTAACATCAGAGAAATCGGTTATTACTTCTATTTGCTTGCTTGGATCTGCTTCACATTCACACACACATTGCTCCAATGGACCTCTACCACCCTGTGACAAAATCACGTTCGTGCCGCCCTCACTAAGCCCAAAGTCAAGGTCACAAGCCCACACATTTGGAAACCTTTTACATATTTAGGGGTACCTGGGCCCACATGGGGGTATTCCGTAAGCCTCGCTGTAATACTGACCAATCTAGTTGACGAGCCCGCTTGCGGAAAGTGAGACATAGTGATCACAATGACGTCCGGGTGTCCGTGCGTCAGTGCGTCCGTTCGAAATCTGCGTTAAAGTTTTTAAATACCTTATATCTCTGCAGTCCTAAGTCACATTAACTTGAAACTTCATATACTTATTAAGTTCCAAATTTGAAATTCCCATATAGTCATGATCCATATATTCATGCTGTATCCCTACTCATGCGGCCCCTGTGCCCAAGGTCAAGGTGAAATGACTTAGAAGTTTGCGTTCCGAAATCTGCGTTTAAAGTTTTTAAATACCTTATATCTCTGCAGTCCTAAGTCACATTGACTTGAAACTTCGTATACTATTAGTCATGATCCATATATTCATGCTGTAATCCCACTCATGCGGCCCCTGTGCCCAAGGTCAAGGTGAAATGACTTAGAAGTTTGCGTTCCGAAATCTGCGTTAAAGTTTTTAAATACCTTATATCTCTGCAGTCCTAAGTCACATTGACTTGAAACTTCATATACGTATTAGTCATGATCCATATATTCATGCTGTATCCCACTCATGCGGCCCCTGTGCCCAAGGTCAAGGTGAA
Source organism: Conchocele bisecta (assembly GCA_029237695.1). Classification (NCBI taxonomy): domain Eukaryota; kingdom Metazoa; phylum Mollusca; class Bivalvia; order Lucinida; family Thyasiridae; genus Conchocele; species Conchocele bisecta. Next base: position 25,935,027 of record CM055275.1, on the reverse strand, counting down.
ATGACTTAGAAGTTTCCTTTCCGAAATCTGCGTTAAATTTTTGATATACCTTATATCTCTGCAGTCCTAAGTCACATTGACTTGAAACTTCATATACTTATTAGTTATCATCCATATATTCATTCTGTCCTACTCGTGCGACCCCTGTGCCCAAGGTCAAGGTCAAATGATTCTTAATATGCTATATCATGCTTTAGCAAATCCACGACCACTTTCCACCACAATGTCAAGGTCCACACACCCCTTAACCCAAGGTCAAGCTACATGCATATAATATTCATGTTTTTTATACAATTGTGCCAAGTTTGAGTGAAGGCTGCCAACAGGTGAGTTTTGTTGTCTTCTGACAACTCTTGTTCATTGATGGAATGGCGAACAGTGTATCTGATCAAGATCTAGACTGGTCGCAAAAGTCATGGGCCCTATTTCTCTTAGTCAGAAATTATCATATCTTGCATTGAGTACTGTATACTGTTTCACAATTTTCTGCCGACCAACTTTTGGCTATTAAACACATTAAATGTAGAAATTATTTACATGTATGTACTTTTTCATCAATAGCAAAAAAGTCACATGCATGTATAAAAGGTTTTGGTTAAAGTTTTTGTCGAGCCCGCTTGCGGAAAGCGAGACATATAGTGATCACAATGACGTCCGGTGTGCGTCCGTCCGAAATCTGCATTACAGTTTTTAAATACCTTATATCTCTGCAGTCCTAAGTCACATTGACTTGAAACTTCATAGGCTTATTAGTCATCATCCATATACTCATGCGGCCCCTGTGCCCCTATGTCAAGGTCAAATGACTTAGAAGTTTGCGTTTCTGTCAAAATTTACGTTAAAGTTTTCATGTACCTACTATCTCTGTATCCCTAAGTCAGATTTGCTTGAAACTTTGTATGCTTATTGGGCATCAAACTTCAAATAAATACACTCAGAGACCATCAAATGCCTCGGCGGGCTCGACATGCGGGCCGCGGCCATCTGGTTCCTAATGTTTTTGCACTATTTGAAGTCCAATTGAAATTCTTGGCAGGGCAGAAAATAATATTTGTAATTTTTAATGCACCCATTAACACATGTTTAATATAGTAGCTTTTTAGCTCACCTGAGCGAAGCTCATGTGAGCTATTGTTACCACAATGTGTCCGTCGTCCGTCGTCCGGCGTCCGTCGTCGTCCGGCGTCCGTCGTCGTCCGTTTTCCGTTTTCAAACGTCTTCTCCTCGGTAACCATTGGGCCTATAGTTACCAAACTTTTTTTTTAGCTTATATCTTATATTTAACGGCGGCACTGGCTCTAGTACCTTGCATGCCGTCTCCCAAGAATGGGAGAAAGAACGGAAGTAGAGAGAAGCCGGTAATTCGTATTTACAGAGCAACTACGAATTATCGGTACCCATTTACAGCTGGGTGAACTGGAACAGTGTGGATAAAGTGTCTTGCTCAAGGACACAACGCAACGCCTCCGGTGAGGCTCGAACCCACGACCTTTAGATCAGCAGTCTGACGCTCTAACCACTAGGCCACTGCGCTCCACAAACTTCATGGTCATGGTCCTTATGTAGGGTGATTACAAAATTATTAAAATAACGTCATCACGTAATCCAAGATGGCCGCCGTCTAAAAATATCACAAATTCTTCAAAAATATTCTTCTCAAGAACCGCCAACCGGATTTCGACAAAACTGGGTAGGAATGATCGATGTACGATGTTCTTTCAAGGTTGTTAAAATGGTGACCCCAGGGTCAAAAATGGGCGTGACCCGTGGGGTCAAATTGGGGTCAAATTTTATTTTTGACCGAATATGGTCATGTCATATATCAAATCGAAGGTATCAATGAGGCGATCACTTTGGTGCACTTTTTGTCCGAATCGGATTGTTATGTCATCCAAGATGGCCGCCGAAATGTCAAAAGGTTCTTTTATTAGAGATTTCAAAATTCTTCTTCACACGAACCGCTTGGCCCATGGTGGCAAACTTCACAGTTATGGTCCATGGGTGAAGCCTTTCCAGATTTGTTAAAACGGAGGTCGTCGCTAATCCAAGATGGCCGCCGTCTAAAAATAGTACAAATTCTTAAAAAATGTTCTCAACTGCCAGCCGGAGTTCGATGAAACTTGGTAGGAATGATCGATGTACAATGCTCTTTCAAAGTTGTTAAAATGGTGACCCCAGGGTCAAAAATGGGCGTGGCCCATGGGGTCAAATTGGGGTCAAATTTTATTTTTAACCGAATATGGACTTCTATATCAACGAGGCGATCGCTCTGGTACATTTGTTGTCGACATTGGATGGTCATGTCATCCAAGATGGCCACCGAAAGGTCAAAAGGTCGTTCTTTTATTAAAGATTTCAAAATTCTTCTTCACACTAACAGCTTGGCCCATGGTGGCCAAACTTCACAGTTATGGTCCATGGGTGAAGCCTTTTCAGATTTGTTAAAACGGAGGTCGTCGCTAATCCAAGATGGCCGCCGTCTAAAAATAGCACAAATTCGTAAAAAATCTTCTCATGAACCGCCAGCTGGATTTTCACGAAACTTGGTAGGAATGATCGACGTAGAATGCTCTTTCAAAAGTGTTAAAATGGTGACCCCGGAGCAAAAAATGGGCGTGGCCCGTGGGGTCAAATTTTATTTTTGACCAAATATGGTCATGTCATATATCAAATTGAAGGTACCGATGAGGCGATTGCTCTGTTGCAATATTTGTCGGAATCGGATGATTATGTCATCCATGATGGCCTCCAAAAGGTCCATTTATTCGAGATTTTTAACGTCTTTTTCTCAGGAACCACATGGCCGATGCTGGCCAAACTTCATAGTAAGTTAAGATCCTTGGGTGAAGCATTTTCAGATTTAGTAAAACGAGTCATCGCTTAATCCAAGATGACCGCCATCTAAAAATAGCACAATTTTTTTAAAACACATATGAACTCAGTGTCACATTCTCCTCTGGTGTTCATGGAGTCAGGTGAGCGAATTAGGGCCATCATGGCCCTCTTGTTTTGTGTTATACTTGAGGCCTGATATTTTACTAAATTCATCAATTATGTAAATCAACTTTTCAAAAGATTTGTTTGTACCATCCGTCATGAAACTTGCGTCGTCAGCAAACAATGTATTTTTAGCTCACCTGAGCGAAGCTCATGTGAGCTATTGTTACCGCAATGTGTCCGTCGTCCGGCGTCCGTCGTCCATCCGCCCGTCCGTGAACATTTTCAAACGTCTTCTCCTCGGTAACCATTTGACCTATAGTCACCAAACTTCATGGTCATGGTCCTTAGGTAGGGGGATTACAAAATTGTTAAAATGACGTCATTACATAATCCAAGATGGCCGCCGTCTAAAAATAGCACAAATTCTTCAAAAATCTTCTTCTCAAGAACCGCCAACCGGATTTCGACAAAACTTGGTAGGAATGATTGATGTACAATGCTCTTTCATAGGTGTTAAAATGGTGACCCCGGGGTCAAAAATGGACGTGGCCAGTGGGGTCAAATAGGGGTCAAATTTTATTTTTGACCGAATATGGTCATGTCTATATCAAATCGAAGGTATCAAAGAGGCGATCGCTCTGGTACATTTTTGTTATCGAAATTGGATGGTCATGCCATCCAAGATGGCCGCCGAAAGGTCAAAAGGTCGTTCTTTTATTAGAGATTTCAAAATTCTTCTTCACTCGAACCGCTTGGCCCATGGTGGCCAAACTTGACAGTTATGGTCCATGGGTAAAGCCTTTTCAGACTTGTTAAAACGGAGGTCGTCGCTAATCCAAGATTGCCGCCGTCTAAAAATAGCACAAATTCTTAAAAAATCTTCTCATGAACCGCCAGCTCGATTTCGACGAAACCTTGTAGGAATGATCGATGTAGAATGCTCTTTCAAAGTTGTTAAATGGTGACCCTGGGGTCAAAAATGGGCGTGGCCCGTGGGGTCAAATTGGGGTCAAATTTTATTTTTCACCAAATATGCTCATGTCATATATCAAATTGAAGGTATCGACGAGGTGCAATATTTGTCGGAATCGGATGATTATGTCATCCATGATGGCCGCGAAAAGGTCCATTTATTCGAGATTTTGAACGTCTTGTTCTCGGGAACCACATGGCCGATGCTGGCCAAACTTGATAGTAAGTTAAGATCCTTGGGTGAAGCATTTTCAGAGTTGGTAAAATGAGTCATTGCTTAATCCAAGATGACCGTCATCTAAAAAGTAGCACAATTTTTGTTTAAACACATATGTAATCGATGTCACATTCTCCTCTGGTGTTCATGGAGTCAGGTGAGCGAATTAGGGCCATCATGGCCCTCTTGTTTAATTTCTATGTCGTCGATTTTGACTCCTGTTATATCTGTTTCGTTTATAATTGCTTGAGATAGTATTTCAATGACAATAATGAATTTGAAACGTGATAGCGGACAGCCTTGTCTTACACCTCTATATATTGAGAAAAATCTTGATAACATCTAGTTATACCCCCTATGTGAGTACCGGTGTAACAGGAAATCCCCCCCCCCCCCGCCCCTGGAAATATTCCCCCCCGCTGGAAATTTCACACCCACACACACACACACACACACACATCCCCACCTTCACAGACAATGTCCACACAAATTTTAATGTATTTTCATATAAATTGTTGATATTGTGCTCAGGAGCATACAAAATGCACATGCTAGAACCAGTCTGTTGGTAACAGAGGACGTATACCCAACTAACATAGTCATAATGTACGTCTGCTTGTGGAGAAGTATGTGAATAGGCGAGGCAGCATTTTCTATAAAAGAGCTATCCAATTTAGTATAATATCTATACATAGACAATATAGTGGTGGTGGGGCGGTAGAGATTCTATTTACCGGTATATGCAATAATTCCCCATTACCGTACCATAACTATTATGTATGTTGGCTGGTAGAGAGTTATCTAGGTCAAATCTCTACCATAGCTGCATATGATTGGTATAAATGTATAGCACATGGTGGGGGTGGGTCTATAAAATAAAAACAGTATATCTGTGCAAGCATGTGGCATGTATGGTGGGGGGGGGGGGTTCCTACGAAATATTGCCACCACCCCCCCCCCCCCGCCACCATCTACCATATGCATAGTGGATATGGACGTCTCTTTGTAGACAAGAACAGCCCACGATGGGGGAGTTTTCTGATGAAATGAAATAATGTACGTTGGTGTAGAACAGATAGCATGGCATGTATTGGTGGGGGGGGGGAGAGAGATTTCCTAGGAAATATCCCTCCCCCCCCCCCCACATACACACACACACACACACACACACACGCCACCATCTACCCTATGCATAGTGGATGTGATTGTCTCTTTGCAGACAAGAATAGCCCACCGATTGGGGGAGTATTTCTGAAGAAACAAAATAATGTATATTGGTGTAGAACAGACAGCATGTGCCATGTATTGGGGGGGGGGGGGAGGGGGGGGGGGGGGGGTTTCCAGCAAATATCCCACCCACCATATGCAAGGTGGATGCGATTGTCTACAAAGAGACATCCACATCCGCTATGCATATGGTAGTTGGGGGGATATTTCCTAGGAAAATCCCCCCCCCCCTCAATACATGCCAAATGCTATCTGTTCTACACCAACATACATTATTTCATAGGAAATACTCCCCGAATCGTGGGTTATTCTTGTCTACAAAGAGACATTCACATCCGCTATGCATATGGTAGATGGTTGGGGGGTGTATTTCCTAGGAAAATATCCCCCCCCCCCCCCCCCCTCACTCAATACATGCCAAATGATATCTGTTCTACACCAACATACTTATTTCATCATGAGGGTCATAGAGGGAGGGGGGTTATTCTTGTCTACAGAGAGACATACACATCCGCTATGCATATGTTAGATGGTTGGGGGGGGGGGGTATTTCCTAGGAAAATATCCCCCCACCTCCCACCTCCCACCCCCCACCCCCCATCAATACATGCCACATGCTATCTGTTCTACACCAACAAACATTATTTCATCAAAAATACTCCCCCAATAGTGGATTATTCTTGCATACAAAGAGACATTCACATCCGCTATGCATATGGTAGATGGTTGGGGGGGGGGGGGGGGTAGATGCCCGATTACCAGCGTGTGGTATAGTGCAATTTACTGCATAGTTACTTGCTATTCCGCGAGTTCGAGTCTGTCACATCCGCCACTAAAGTCTGCCGACTTTTCCTCCATAAAATGGTTATTCATTGAAATACAATGGAATTAGCCCATCTGGTTGCCTGAGGTCGCTACACTTCTCAATCGCGTGAGACCACGCATTTAAAAGTATATCATTTCCCGCGTCAGACATATGTACCCCGTCCGTGCGGAATAATGCGGGCGTATTTTCAGTCAGTCTCGGATGCGGAATGACCCTACCGGCAGCCGCAAATGTAGCTCCACGACCAGACTGATTGAAGTGTTTTCTCTTTTTATTAATTTTGCGTGTGTGGATAGCACCACGCCAATGAAGCCTAGGCAATACACCAGACCACAATATTGTGGTCGCGGGCATTCCTCTATACAAGGCGGCAATATCATTCTTTACTTGTGCACAAAGCACGCCTGATCGGATAAATGTGTAACATCCTCATACCTTGCTGATGGAATAGCTGTCTTATATACTAAATTAACTGTTCAACCAAGAGTGGGTGGCAGGTGGGAGCACGCGATGGGTAATTTAACGATCAGGGTTCATCCTTACCGGAATCCCGACTGGAGACCTGGTTTGGCCCTCACATACGTATTTGGCATTTTGTATGTGACAGTTGAATCTGGTTATATAATACCCCTTATGTGACTATTACGATATTCGTAATCCTATTTTAGGGGAAAGGGGCCAAGTGACTTGGTGTGGTATGGACCTGGCACCAGGTCAGGATATTCTAATTTCAGGGCTGAATATATTTGTTCTCGATGTAAATACATTGTTCTGATTTTGCAATTTCCCCCCAATGCAGCAGGTTAAAATGGGATCGAACCCGTTTGCCCGGTCTTACATGACCTTAGCTGTTGATAGGCCGTTAAACATGAATAAACAAACAAACAAACTGTTCAACCAAGAAACTAATCTGTCATGATGTCACTGGATAGTTCTGCTTCAGGTTTAATACCAATGTTGCTATACCATGTATACTGATCCAGTCTGCTGTTCGCGATTTTTGTTTACACTATCAGATGCGCAGCATTAGCAGAATAAAATGTGACGTTGCAAACACGTATGTGATGTCGTACACACAAGTTACGTCACTTACTGACGTCAGAAGTTCTTTGAACTTCGTAGAATATTCAGAGAATTTTGACTGAATATATGAATGTTAATAATTACAGAGGCACAGGAAGCATCAAAAGATTGGTCCGGCGAATCCAATGGGTGCCCCCGCCACCCACCCAAAGTGTATGTTGTTACCACTCAGTTGAACCGTCTCGCCGAGACGGTTCAACTGAGTGGTAACAACATACATTCCGTTTTTGTTATACATGAATTACAAATATGTCAAAATTATTGATCCGGCAGTCGCCGGACCTATCGGACCTGTCGGACCTGTTCCGACGCTCCTGTATTATGCACCAGTCAATGGAAATCCCCGCCCCCCCCCCATCCCCCACCCCCCCCCCCCCCCCCCCCCCCCCCCATGGCCCGGGGAATAGCCGGGTCATAGCCGGGCATACCCCGGGGTTTTAACCTGTCACGATGCCCCCTGGGCTTTAACTTCGCCAAAATATGCGGGGACGTAACCCCGGGGCTTTACCGGGGCTTTAACATACTTTTTAACTATTTTTTTTCTAGATCTCAGCAGTCTTTATTTATTGAACTATAACCATGATATCACTGCGTGTTGTCCCCGGGCACACCTACACCAAAGCACTTGGTTTTCGACCTCTTTTACTAGACTTTTACGAGAAGCAGGGGATAATGTGGCTTATTCTATCATAGGACCCCCTGTGGTGTGGGGGGGGGGATCAGCTGCAGTGGTGCTGCTGATTCCTACGATGGAATAAATCACAGTATCCCCTGCTTCTCATAAAAGCCGGGTGAAAGGGGGCGGGGCGGGGAGCAAGTGATTTGCTGTGATAAGGGAACCTGGCACCAAATTGAGATTTCGTAAATTCAGATCTGAATTACTATTTCTCTTCCTGATACAGATGTATTCCCGGCTATAAATGACTTAAAAAGTTGATGAGCCGTAAAACACCATTTCATCTGTCATAGGAATGCTGCTGATCCCTCCCCCACACCACAGGGGACAGCAGACAACATACATGTATTACTGTATGAGGGCAATGTATGAGGGTGTCAGACAACATGTATCACTGTATGAGGGCGTCAGACAACATGTATCACTGTAAACATGTATCACTGTATGTGGGCGTCAGACAACATGTATCACTGTATGATACAACTGTCTGCCATGAGCACGGCCCTGAAACCACCGGACCTTCACAAATATTGTGATCTACTATTTCACGATTATTTTACAACAACGGCATTTTTTTTAAAAATGGGAATGCTATGCGATGTATTTATGAATATGGAACATTCAGAAGAAAAAGTGTTACAATCCATCCATAATTGGTGAAGATATCACACTTACAACTTGAGATCCGCCTGTTTTTCATGTTGTAAGTGCGATATCTTCATCAATTACGGATGGATTGTAAAACTTGTTTCTTCTGAATGTTTCATATTCAAAATTACATCGCATAGCATTCCGATATTTTTGATAACATTGATAAATTGTCGTTGTCAAATAATCGACAAATATTAAACACGAAAGTTGACACCGGTCTTTTACGAAAGTTGCCACCGGACAGGTTTATGCCGATTAAAATATTGGGAAGGTCTGGTGGTTCTAGGGCCATGATGAGACACATATTTTTTGGAGGTCATGTTCTAGCTGGAACCCAGCATTTATGTCAAGTCTTCTACATTGTATACATGTGACAATATTGAGTTCTTTCACTGTCTTGATTGATATCTAAACATGCAGTACATGTCAGAATATAAAGCTATAGTCCTTTTCTGATTTCAAACTTGGTGTTGCATTCTCCATTGCTTTTTGTGCCACCGGCTGGTGAATAAGAATGGGATTAAGTTACTTTACTGGTGTGACTGAAGAGCCATCTGACAGCAGACAGACACCAACTCATGGTAGCGTAAATCTAAAGCTGCTATTAATAATCTGCAGTACTCGTACCCATGTGTGGCTCCTCAGACCAATGGAGTCGGCCGGACCAGTTTGTTGCTTCTGACTGCTAAAATAAATCAACCGTATTTCCTGATTCTTGTATATTAAGAGCTGAGTAAATGGAGACTGGCGCCCAGTGATTTTGGTGAGGTTAGAAGTAGTCTGCAGTAGGCCCTGCTTGTGGGGAGAGTCCACTAAAATGGAAATTGTGCAAACAGTCGACTCGTAAAATCGCCCCAGAACAAGATAATGTATAAAGGTCAGTGATGAATTCTTTGTCCTCTTTGAGCAGGGATTCGAAACTGCCGACCTGTCTGTACTGACCTTTGCTGTTGAACGGACGTTAAACAATATTCAATCAATCAATCAATCAATCTTTGTCCTCTAGACTGGGTTGTACCCAGTGATTGAATTGTTATTTTTAAATGTTTTGTACATCATCTATACACACTGATTGAACAAGCCCTCTCCTTCTCAATATTTTTAATATCAGCTTTGAAATATGCGGGGACATAGCGGGGCTTTAACTGAGTCAAAATTATAAGCCCCGCTATTCCCCGGGCCAGGGGGGGGGGGTGTGGGGGGGCGGGGATTTCCATTGACCGGTGCATTACACGGTCGTATTGCACTGCGAAAGCATAATTTATTCAATAAAGAAAAAGTGAATATACACGCATAAAGATACAATATACGTGTATTGGGGCCTATGGATTTTGCGAGCAGTGTAGATCCAGATCAGCCTGTGCATCCGCCCCTGATATCAAGAGTGACAATGCGCAGCATTTGCAGAATAAATTGTGACGTTGCAAACAGGCATGTGATGTCGTACATCACACAAGTTACGTCACTTGAGAAATGGGGTCTATGGATTTTGCGAGCAGTGTAGATCCAGATCAGCCTGTGCATCCGCAGAGTCTGATCAAGACCTGCACTATTCGCCATTCCATCAATGAAAATGTCATGTTTCCAGCAAGCACTATAGATCGTTTATAATCACGCTACATGCATGTGTTATTCGATAAGGAGCTACAGTGGTGACACATTCCATAAGCACAATTTCTCATGTAACAAATATGTACAGGTGCACCGATTCAGATAATTGTCCATACAAAATGTCATCCATCATCCACAGGCACCGCATTCGACGGGAAATGGGTAACGTTTTTAATGTGCCATATACTCGGATGATTCATAAAAAACGTTCCCAGATTTAAGTTCCTGTAACTTAGACACCTTTTTGAGAAGAAATTTGCAATTTCACATATTGATAGTTCAGAATGTTGTTTATAACTCCTATCAATTCGATCACGATATGCGACCAGTTTAGATCCAGATCAGCCTATGCATCTGCACAGTCTGATCAGGATCTACACTGTTCGACCGAATACTGTACACATGAGTAATCATGCAAAATGTCAGGTTGGAACAGACAATATCAATGATGCAAGCCTCTAGCAGATTTTCTCTACTGGCTAAGCTGTGATCTCGGCATGATATATGTCAGTGTCGGTCAGTGCCAACATTAAACATTGCACCCATCATGCATTTACCAAGACACATGTAGGTTCTCCAAGACACCGATGGTTTCGTCCGGTGTTTCATGGAAACACGAATATTCACTTTATCAACACGGAGAAGGTGACAGTGAACAGTGATAGCTACCTGTCATTATTAGAGAGGTTTTTTAACGTGACTGTCGGCGTCTGTACCCAAATGATGACTATGTGTTCTAGCGGGATGGTGCATCATCACATACCAGCAGGTCAACACAATCTTATGTGTAGGATACTACCCCAGAGTTCATCAACCGAGATGAGTGACCGTCACAAAGTCCGGACTGTAATCCAATGACTACTATGACTACTATGTGTGGGATTCTCTTAGTGAGAAAGTGTATAGTCGTCGACAAGATAAGTTCACTGAAGCTGAACTCAAAGCGGAGATTCAGAGATGTTGGAAGAAAGTGACATTGGCTGAGATCAGAAGCAGTATTTCTTCATGGAAGAAACGTCTGCCTACTGTGGTAGAAGGGAGTCGTGGGCCGATCGACCATGTTGTGTAGTTACAGCATGGATATAAGTTAGTTTGATTAACAGCAATTTGAACTCTACCGATATTGTACATCTCTACCCACCATATAACATAATTGGTCATTTGAAAGTGTTTGGTTTATCAAGATAATATGTATAGAAGTTATCTACAACATCCTGATGAACCATCATGCAAAGTGTCACTTACTTATGTTGAGTATTGTAGGAGTTATAGGAAATTAAAGTTTGGAACGTTTTTTCGACTCACCCTATATATATAGCACTGGATATTGTATGAATACAGTCTCAACTTGTTATTGGTCATAAACATGCGTTTGTCGGTTAATTATCTCATTTTAGTCAGGAGGAATTGTTCCCAAAAATCACATTTGATGGAAATGTAGCATAAAGTTTTTCTTTTGGTTGATATGACTTCATACGTATCTGTGCTAACAGTTTCAAGAAGGCGTGCACAATTTAGTCCGATGTCTTTTTTTTTAAATCTAAGATGGCCGCCGCATACCATCAACATTAATCAATATCCCCATAACTTCCAAATTAATCATACTAGGAAGATACATATGTGCACTACTTTATCCATGTTTTAACTCATGAGGAATACCATGGAAGATACACTTGTACAATCCAATAATTATATTTTGGTAGAAATGTATGTCGACTCCATGAAACATCAAAGATTGCCGATTTTACATACAAAATAACTGATAATGTTAGAACTGGCAAATTAGGTTGGCTTAGGTAATACATCTTGGCTTTGTAGCCATATCTTCAATCAAATGAAACATAAAAGAAGCATATGTTTGCAGTTTGCTTAATCATTTAGGGTGGAAATCCAAAATGGCCACCAAAATTACCATCGAAAGTATATTATAAGTACTTAAATAAATTGTAAAACTGCATGCATATGTTTTAAGCTATGTTTCATTTGTCTGTTTAATGATGGTTTTATTGTCGCGCCCGCTTGCGGAAAGCACGATATAGTCGGCACTTTGGCGTACGTACGTACGTGTGTCCGGTTAAAGCTTTTGGTTAAAGTTTTTGGTTAAAGATTTTCGTTATACTATATCTCTTTTGTTAGTGTCCATGCCTCACCCCAAGGCGCGACATGCAGGCCGCGGCCATCTAGTATTTTGATTGTGTTGTTGGATCTTTCAGTTTTAAGTGCAAATAAAACAATGTTTGTATTGTAATCCCTATTAACTCATTACAGCAACAACAACAACAACAACAACAACAACAACAACAACAACAACAACAACAACAACAACAACAACACGTTTAGAGAGCGGGACATTTAAAGTATGCATCTTCGGTTTGCCTACTCCGAGAAAGCCAGCTAGGTCACCAAGCACTCAAGGTTCAGTTCCACGATGTGTCGCTATGTATGGGTTTATTTGACATATGGCTGGGATGCTGTTTACCCAATGTTGTTATATTTCACATTCAAATTGTTCGAATATACTCTGAAAACAAACTGCAGCAGTTTCATTTAACTTGATAGGAACACATATTATTTTAATGATCACTCTTTTTATTTAATTTTCAACCACATGGTCGTTAGAAACTGTATTAAATTGGCAGTCCTATATCATATATATATGTGTCGTCCGATTATTGAATCAGTAGAGCGGATGTTATGAGCAAAGACGTTGTGACGTCGCGCGAGCCTATAGGTTGGAGTCAAATCACGAAATCACGAAATCAAAAGTTACTGAAGCGCAACGTCAAAACCACCTCATGCCACACTATGACACGTTCCGTCTTCCAGTACCGGGCCGCATGGGATAAACCAGGACAGCGGTTGACGCCAACAACTAATACTGTATACAGTACCAAAAACCCATTCAACATGACACTAGAAACAGTAACTCTAGAAACTACAGAAGATATGTGATGAGGAAATTATGATCTCCCTTACCACCTCTCTCTGCTACCAGTCGTCCCCAAAATATGGTGTCTGGCTCATTAGCTATATTTATATATGTAACGAAATTGACAAGGGCGAAACTTCATGCTCGTAAGAGCTCATAGGAGTTCATAGGAGTTGAAGTTCGTAGGAGCTCATATGAGGTCACAGGAGTTGGAGTTCATAGGAACTGAAGTTCATAGGAGATCATGGGAGTTGATAGGAGTTGAAGCTCATAACAGTTCGTATAGGTCATATGAGGTCACATGAGTTGGAGCTCATAGAAGTTCGTAGGATAGAGCTCATAGGAGCAGAAGTTCGTAGGAGCTGATAGGAGTTGAAGCTCATATATAGACGTTCGTAGGAGCTCATAGGAGGTCACAGGTGTTGGAGTTCATAGGAGTTGAAGTTCGTAGGAGCTCATAGGAGGTCACAGGAGTTGGGAGCTCATAGGAGCAGAAGTTCGTAGGAATTACTGATAGGGAGTTCATAAAGTTGAAGCTCATATCAGTTCGTAGGGGCTCATAGCTCATAGGAGGTCACAGGAGTGGAAACTCATAAAAGACGTGTATACACGTGTAGTATAGGGGTGGAGAGAACGTAACGGTGAGGCAGACACGCTACCAGTTGTATGACAGCTTGTTATAGTTGTTGTATCGGGCCCGTACGCAGGATTTTCTATTGGGGGGGGGGGGGGCGTCAGGGGCGAGCCCCACGTAGATGAGCGAGTACGCTAGGGGGGTCCGGGGGGCATGTGTTTGAAAAATAGCGGACCTCGGCGAACTTAGGGGGGTGTGTCTTTCTTCAGTCCCATCGCAGCCACATACGGGTACCAACGTTCAGAGCAAGCAACTACAGTATCAATCAATTGTTCTACACACTAATTGTCAGTGGCATTCGATATAAAGTATGTATAACTTGTTAGAGGGAGTTTGGCAAACCCTTGTACGAAATGGTATGTGATATGTCAACCAGATACGTCAAGAACTCCTTTAGATATGCAGCGCCAGTTTTATGGAACTCCCTACCCGAAGACTTCAGAAAGATTACAAATTTCAATCAGTTTAAGCAGTTAATGTCATCCTGGAGCGGCACTGACTGTAAATGCTCAGCCTGTGCAAACTTCTAGATGAAACAACTAGTTTTGCCATAGCCGGTTGAGTGAGCATTATTTATATCAGGTTTTGTTAAAATTGTCGTTTTTTTTTATCCATTTTTTTTATTTATTTAAATTTAACTTAATTGTGATATTCATGTTCTATTTAAATGTGCTGTCCAAAATTGTGCTATATTGTACTATTTATTTTTTATATTTTTTTTTATTTTTGAACCAAACTTAATTGTGATATTCATGTTACATGTAATTGTGCTGTCCAAACTAGTAGTATAGAGGGAGTCAAAATGATACCACCTACGGTGGCATCATTTATGACCCTCTATACTACTCCCACCACCCCCAAAAAATCAAAAAATTAGTTAACGAGGAAATTGTCCCACCAACCACGAAACATTCAAAATTGGTGTCATAAATACATCATGTTGTTTTCACGTCCAATTGAACAGATAAAACAATAGTCTTAAAAAGGATTTATTTTTGTCTCGTTGTCATAAATACATCATGTATTTCCTACAGTAAATTTATGAATTTATTCTAATAAGTTTCCGATTTAAATGCGTCCTCACGCAATAGTCTATATTCCAACTCCATATTTTCCTCCTCCGATATAGCTAATTGATTCCGTAGATCAGCAACTAATTCTACCAGCTCTAGTCTACCACGTTCACCTGTAGCCACCTGACAGCGTAGTTGCTTATGTCTACAAAGAGTTTGGGCACTAACGAATTTACAAGGGCATCTGGGGCATTGAAATTGTGGGGGGGCACAAGGAAACTTTCTACGTCTCGCTAGATGCCTTCGTAGATAGTCTTTACGCGTAAACGTTTTACAACAAGTCTCACACTCCATTATATATGTATATGTATATGTTTATATTCAATTGGTCGTAAAAAAAAAACATAATGTTTTCAAGACTAATTGAACAGATAAATTTCATAGGTTATACAAAAGTATATTACAGAAAATATGATAACGTCAGAAACTAGAGCAGAAATAGAAAGTTTGAGAAGAGAAGCCGAATCTCTAGGGATTACTTATAGTAAACGGTTGAGAGTTAGGGGGTTGACAAAGCTGATAAATGCCACAAAGAATGAGGCGTTTATGAAGCGGTTTACCCGCGCCCACAAACGAGGAGCCTTTAAAGACCTCTCACTAGCGGAGGAAGTTGGTAACAGAATTCAAAAAGAAAGTATTGCGGAGCTAAGGGCTAGTGTAATAATTCTAAAGAATTACCTTCAAGCACCAATAATTTGAGACGCCCAATACAAAATAATAAGAAAAAATCTATCGTTCGCGCGATAGTGGAAAAAGGTGAAGAAATATTGGGGGCTCACGATGAAAAATTGGAAAAGGTAGAAAAAAAAATGGAAGACGGGTAGTTACATTATCCTTTCGTAAAAACATTGACATCAACGAGTCCGAACGCATGTCCGATAAACTCGCTCCGTATCTAACAACAAATTTTTATTTGAGATATTCATATTCTTACAAGCTAGAACATATGGAGGAAACTAAAAATGGAAAACCTAAAACTATAATATTTCACAAAAATCTCGGTGGTAGCGAACCACTATCATCAATGAAAACCGTTAAAAAATGGCTGTCAGATAAGGAGCAAACACGAATAATGTCCGATAAAGTAGACAGACCAAATACAAAGTGGAAGTTTTGTTTGTAAGATGGGTAGATGGTTTTTGTAAAGTTAATACAGGGTAGTAGGGGAATAGATTTGGGACTACAATCCAAAGAAGCAGCAGGAGGAGAACTTCCAGAATGGTTGAGGAATAGAAAAGGTATGTATTCTTTAGATAAGTATTAATGACGATCTTTGTCTGTTCAGGTGTCTAGCTATGCATATGACAGATAAAGACCCGACAGATGTACAGAAAAAGCGGAAGAACTTAGTAAGCAATATTTCGGTAGTAATGTGGTTTCACCAATTCCTTTTTCAGATCTGAAAAGGTTGAAGAGATTTTTAAAATCGGTATAGAAGTATATCAACCCACCGAATGTAATGTATGGTGGTTGAAAAAGGTACCAGCACACTATAATGAAATAGGTAATAAACCAATGACAATAGGACTGTTTAATAATCACGCATTTCTGATAAAAAATCTTAAAAACCTATCTAAAATTTACGCCTGCAATAATTGCAAACAGAAATTCACGAAAGCGAGTAATATGAAGAGACACGGACCAACATGTATGAGAGGTGAGACAAAAGTAATATGCGATGGTAATTATTTAGAGCGCCCGCGTTCGTCGTTCGAGAAAGCGTTCTACCCAAAATGTTCTAACAGTTATGGCGCGATCGATTGGATGTACTCTGTGGAAAAGCGGGAGGGAATTCACATTCACCACAAACAGTGTGGACACGGAGGTGAAAGATGGATTTTAGGAGCTCCGGTAGATGGATACTGTCCAGAAACCAATACCGTATATCAATATCACGGCTGTTACTGGCACGGGTGTGAGATTCATGCAAAGCATAAAAAAGAAGAACGCGCATCCACAATGAGAAGAGATAAAGTTATTAGAAAAAGCAAAGAATTCAACCTAGTAGTTATGTGGGAATGCGAATTTCAAAGAACGGGTAAAGACATAAAGATCGGTTGCGACACTACTCTTTATCCATATCAGATAGTATACGATTTTGAGGCGTATCTCCAGTCAGAAGTTGAAACTACCGGTAATAGTTTAGAGTACGAAGCTGAGCACGTTCCGGTAGCGTTAGTATAGGAGATAATTTATCAGGAACAGTAACTCATATTTGTGATAAAGATCCCGCAAAACTTATAGAAAAATTCGTAGAAGATTTGAAAGTCAGGGGAAAAGCTATAAGAGAAGAAGTGTGGTCAAGATATAGGTTTAATACAGAACATTTACGTAAAAACCAAATCGCCAAGATCGAACAGTGGATAGAGCAAGTACCGGTTATAGGTTTTAACAGCAGTAAGTACGATATAAACTTAATAAAGAAATACCTAGTAGGCGAACTGGCATCAACAACAAAGAAAGTAATGGTCGGAAAACGTGCAAACGCAACAATATTTCTATTTACTCCAGAGTTTAGATTTCTTGATGTAATACTTTATCTAGGACCTGGTGTAAGTTACGATAGTTGGATAAAAGCCTACGAATGCAAAGGACAGAAATCTTTCTTTCCTTATGAGTGGTTCGATTCTCCAGACAAACTGGATTACCCAGGACTACCGGATATAGAGAATTGGTATTATTCCAAACTATCTGGGAAAATGTTAATAGATGAAACAGAATTAAGTAAATGTCGTAGAATTTTCGAAGAAAATAATATGAAAACTTTCAGAGATTGGTTGAAATATTATAACGATTTAGATGTAGCACCGTTCCTAGAAGCGGTGGAAAAAATGTGTGAATTTTATAAACACAGAGGTGTGGATATTTTCAAAGATGCGGTAACACTACCTGGAGTAGCTATACAATATTTATTGAGAGGAACCATTAAAGAACAAAAATCTTCAAAGACGATTGTACCGGAGGATGCTCTATATGCACCAAAAGAAGAAGAAACATACGAAATGATTGAAGGACGCTCTAGTTGGCGGTCCATCAATAGTATTTACACGATATGCAGAAGCTGGTGTTTCAAATATTAGATCATTTGGATCAAATGAAATTAACAAACCTTGCAAGGCTGTTTTGGGGTACGATGCAAACGCGTTATATTTATCTACGTTAAATAAAGAGATGCCGTGTGGGAGAGAAACTATACACCATATAGATACCCCACATAACCCTAAATTTATTAAAAAGTTTTGTAAAAGAGTTTTATCTGGAGACTGGTTTGGGTTTTGCGGAGGTGGATATAGAAGTTCCACACAACTTAAAACATAAGTTTTCTGAAATGTCCCCAATATTTATAAACAGAGAAGTAGAGGTTGATGAAGTTCCCACACACATGTTAAAATATTTGGAAGATACTGGAAGAACTAGAGGAAATGGAAGAAAATTGGTGGGATCTATGACCGCCACTAAAGTATTGCTGTACGCGCCACTGTTGAAATGGTATTTAAAACACGGCTAGAATAACGGGAGTTCATCGTGTTATAGATTATATTAGTGGTAAACCCTTCGAATGGTTCGCAAAAGAAGTTACAGCCGCAAGACGAACAGGCGATGTAGAACCAAATAAGAAACCAGTAGCCGACATAATGAAATTATTAGGAAACTCGTGTTGTGGAAAAATGATAGAGGCAACGGAGAGACATTTAAATACGACATATACACAAAACGAAACCTGTGTTGACAAAGCATTAAGATCTGCATTCTTTGACGATTTTGAAGAGATAGGAGATGCGTACGAAATATCTTCAAGAAAACCCAGGTGTGCGGTAAAGAGACCATTCCATTGTGGAATAGCGGTTTTATCAACTAGCTAAATTGAGAATGTTGGAATTTTACTACGAATTTCTAGATAAATACATAAAAAGAGAAGACTTTGAATTAATACAGATGGATACAGATAGTATGTATATAGGAGTTAGTGGAAAAACGATAGAGGAATTGATTAGACCTAACTTACTAGACGAGTTTGAAAAAGAAAAAAATAAATGGTTGGCTTGGGATAAATGGAGCGAAAGAGAGCCCGGACTTTTCAAATGGAATTTAGCGGAGATAGGGCGATAGCGTTATAAAAGTAAGTGATATTTTATAGAAAAAATTAATTTCACTAAAGATAATTTGGAACAAATTAAAATTAATAAAAACTCTGCGAAAGGAATGTCCAAGAGAACTAACAATTTAAATTGGGATAGATATAAACGAGTACTAAGTGAAACTACAGAAGATGGAAAACACATTATAGATGTAGCACAAAATAGAGGATTTAAAATGAAAGACGGCGTTATGAAAACGTACTGTCAACAAAAATTAGGACTCTCGGCATACTACGATAAAAGACGCGTGTTACCAGACGGAATACATACAGAACCTCTATTGATTTAAGTAATCGGGGGTAGCTGGGTGTCAGAAGGCACTATAAGAAGTTCTTCGCGAACAAACCCGCGAGATGGACCATCAGTCAAATAATAGAGCACGGGCTCATCAGGTTTGGTAATAGACCTATCTAGATGATATACATTCAGAGACCACACTGGATCAGTCGCGCGGCGGCTGCCACCTTCGAGCTCTCCAGGTTGATAGAGGTACCGGACGTCAATATCTGATGGAAGTGCAATCGCCGATTGCTGCTCCTCTAAACCAACGGGTCGCCCGCGCGAGACGGCAGAGGGCTTGCTCGTCACCCTTTTAAACTTGATAGCATCTACAGGCTTCTTACCTATCAATCTGGTCACCTCTCCGTTCAGTGCGGAGACCACGGCGGGCAGTGGCCAACCCACTCGGTCGATCGTGAATGGGGGTCTACAAGTTCTTTGGCGTATTGGTGTCCGAACAGTCTCTCAGCCAGGGTTCGATTGAAGCGTTCCACGATCCCCTGGTCCCCGGTGGATGTTGACGCGGCCTCGTCTGATAGAAACTTTATGCTTAGACAATAGATGAGAGACCGCGCCCATGAACTCGCGGCCGGGATCGACCTGGAGAAGATTCGGCCATTTGAGAGGACTCCTCTTATATATTCGGGAAAGAGCCTCGGCCACTTCCTTAGACTCTTTAGTGGCCAACGGCTCAGCCCCTTATAACGACTCGCTACGTCAACGATTGTCAGTGCGTACTTGTACGTCTTGCGACCGACGCGATCGTGAGGTAGAAACAGGAGGTCCGCTTGGTGAAACTTGGTTCGGCACCGGCACGTCGAATTTCGGCCGCGGAATATTGTGAGGCGCGGGTAAATAGATCTGCCAGATGGCCTGCTTCTTGAGCCATTCCTTGACAGCGTTTTCTGAAACCTTGGTCGCCGCCGCGAGGTTCTTGATGGCCGCGAGTCCCTTCCAGTAGCCGCGTGGGCTATAGTATGTATTCGACAGCTTGCGCGTTAGTTTGGTATCAAGTTTGCGCGTGTTCATCGTATGCGAAGTATTCTATTATATCGGACAATCTCCAACATGCCCTCGCCAGTTCGTCCGGTAACTGCGTCGTTAATAATAAACCTTTGTTGGAAGTTTCGCTGCAGCCCCAATCGCGTTTGGGTTGGAACAGGAGAGGGGAATCTAACTCATCTAACATCAGCTTTGCGAAAAGGGTGGCCGCTTTTTCGTCCTCGCGCCACGTCTCGAGAGAATCTCGGGCCAGACGAATCATACTCTTTGCACCAGGTAAACGATGTTTTTGGGCAGTGTAGCCTACATCGATCATAGCGTCATAAAGTTCGTCAACTAACATCGTTCTATATATATATATTTATAAAAAAAATGTTTTAATTAATTAATTTAAAATCTCGATTGAATATAATAGCCGACGAGACCCACCACACCCATTCCCACGACGATGAACGCGATCTCGCGGTCTTTTTGGGGCTCTGATGGTACATAGAAATCTGAAAGTTGGGGCTCGGGATCCATTGGATCGAGACTTTTGTGCGGATATGCCAGCGCGTACTCGCGGTTGGCTTCTTCAACGTTCTGAAAAGTTTGCGCGGCGTGATTTTCGCGGCGAAGCTCTTCATTGACCCAGTCCAGATGGGCGGTTCGTTTTTTCGACCACGCTTCCTTTGCGCTATTGAGTTGTTCTACAGCTAAATCGTGACGCTTTACGCTCCTCATCCACGTTCGAGCTTTTCATTTTAGAGAATATAAAGTTGCTACCGCTGAACGCCAATGCGTTTACAAGCGCACCACCTACTATTTACTGCGATTGAAGCCATTTATTTCCATATATTAATGGTAGAATTCCAGCTTTAAACTAGATAATCTCGGGTCCAAACTGCGGCCGCTACATCTAAGGTCGCGAGCCCTACGTCTCTCACAGTAAAGTCCAATTTGGGAGCGGTTCCTCCTAGGGCCATCTTTGATAGTCGAGCATACTGATACTGAAAACCTGATATCACCACGGCGTGATAAAGCGCATTCACTAACATTTTACCATCTTGTTCAGCCATTGTTATAATTATTGCATATAAAAGGGGTCGCGATCAATGTTTAAATGGGGCGCATCTAAATTCAACATTGTTGATGATTGGTGTTTCGTAACTTTCTTCTGTACACTGGCTGGTTGTTTTTTCTGGTATTTCCACACGCACAGGGCACCAACAACTGCCAGACTACCACCAACAAACCAACTCCAATTTGTGAATTGGGGTTCAGTTAAACTCCAACGGGAGTTGGTATTGGGTGACAAATTCAAAGAATTTGGGTGTGCTTCTAATTCGTGAATTTGGGGTGAAGTTGAACCCGATTGCTCTGTCTTCAGATGTTTTGCTGTCTCCGTCCCCGATTGCAACCCCAATCTCGATTGGAGTTTAGCCTCTCGAAGCTCGGCGAGTAGTATTTTATCTTGTTTAACTTTTCGGGTGGCAGCCGCCGCCCTCCAGCTGCCTGTCTTTTGGGATTTTTTATATGCGGTATGTCATCCAGTGGTGGAGTAACACTCTGGTTCGATTGTGTTGGAGCAATCTGGTTCAACTCCGTCACTCTCGTGGGTGTGTCTTGTGTCATCATTTTCAGGGTTTATAGTTCGTGGGCATATATGTCCAAATTGACAGTGTTTACCGTGGTCAACGCGGTTGTCAGCGGAGCTAAGTACATTCCAAACTTGTGATAAATTGAGCAGCAGGCTGTTCTAAGAGTGTGTCCTATAAAGGGTCAGTCTCTAGATCGTGAATCAACCCTTCGGTGTTTGGTATAGGGAGAAGTATACTAACGGTGGTAGCGTACAAATGAATAGCCGCCGATCCAAGAGTTTTTGTCATCTCTGCTCCCAATTTGGATTCGTATCGCGCATACATTTTATCGATCTCCGCATCTGACATCTTATCCACCTGAAAAACTGTGAGACGCCTACCTAGATAATGCTCCGATTGTCCCCAGCAACCAGCGCAGCTAGCCGCTCTCGTCGCGCCGCATTTTCATTTTCATTCGGAGTCGTTGCACTCAACCCCGATCCCGATTGCTCTGTCGGATCATTATTGTTGGCAGTCGGAGTTGAGGTTTCTTCTATTAGCTGATCGAGAAGTTCGTCGCAGTTCATTTTTCTTAAAATTAATTTAACTATTCTAACAACTCTCATCACTTTAACATATTGCCAAGCGCACCACCCGATACTTATGATCACCATTATGCTCGCAACAAAGCTCGCAGCGGAGCACCAAATTGTTAACATTGTTAACCATTGTTCAGTATTTGTTCAGCATTGTTCAGTATTTGTTCAGCATTGTTCAGTATTTGTTCAGCATTGTTCAGCAATTGCTAAGCATTGTTCAGCAATTGCTAAGCATTGCAATAGCTTATTACTTTGCAATTTTCCTAATTTTATAATTTTCTTAAAATTAATTATTAATTAATTGATAACTTTATAAGCAGTTGGTTGATCAGTCTTTAGCAGAAGCTTGGCGTGCTTAGTTTCGGAAAGCATCTGTCGAACCTCCAGGCGCTCCTCGCGCGTTGGGATAACGTCATTCTCTCGAAGACAGTCATCGAATGAGTCTCGGTCCTTGCAGTGAAAGAGGGCGACCCATTTCGTTTGCTCGCGCAGATCCTTGAGGACGGCGTTGTATTTTTGAGTGGATATCCATACGCTTTGCCTCGCATGGCGGCCAGAAAATGCGAGCTCGGAGAGCATGTCCTTCTTTTTGGTCATCGCCGCCTTGGCTGAGCAATCGTCAATCACGTATAGGGTGGGCTCGCCCTGAAATATTTGGTATAAACCACGCAACCAATCGTGAAGCCTATCACCGGGGTCAATAACGTATACCTCAGGGTCGGTCCATATCCACGGGCACCGCTGATAAGTATCGTTGTGCCGCACAGTGGGACATAGGATCACAATGTGACGAAAGGCATCGCGGTAGGATCCCTCGAGTAAGTTGAGGATGAAAACCGTTTTTCCACATCCTGTCTGCCCACATATTATGGCGGAGTGAGCATCTCCAATCGTGAATTGGTATTGATTGCTAGATTTCTTAATTTTTTCAAAATTATGTATTAATCAATCGTTAGAATTAGCAGATCGCTGATACGTATCGACCATCTTCGATGTTGAGTTGTGCGTCTGTAATTATATATATGTACACGTTCAATGGCCCGGCTCCGTCCGCCTCTTTGGTTATCTGGATCGTCACACCCTCACTAGCGTTCTCAACTTGGCGTCCGCTACCGTGTATTTGGTCATCGTCGCTGGCTCGCATGTCTAGCCATAACGCGTATTTGGTATTCAGGAACTCCGCGAGGGAGACGGCCGAGAGATGCAGGTCTTTGGCAACTGCTGCAACCTCCGGAGAGCGCTTATGAGCCGGCAGCAAACTGCTTTCTTACTTCGTCCCACTGCTGGTGCGCGCGAAGACCCGCACTGTAGAGTTGATTGGGGACTCCCTCGATCGTCACCTCTACCTTCGTGATTTTGGGGTTATAGAATCTGTCGGTTTTTCTAACACCGAGCGCTACCCGAGCCTCCTCGAACAACATCAGTATACCTTTCATCGAGCGGGCGGGTACGTTGACGTTAATATTCCACAATGTGTCGCCTTTGTCTTTCGTCATCTTGCGATGGCGAAGAACTCGGTCGTAAAGTATGGCAACGCGCCCGGCTACTGGGTTCTGATCAATCGCGCGAGTTCGGGCATCGTGACCATGTCGTACTCCAGCGAAACATTATCGATCGTATACGTCGATAACATGTCGCTGGCTATGATAACTCGGCCGTAGTCGTTGAACGTTAGTTCGTATTCGAGGCGGTCAGCCAAAGCGCTCTGATAGTAGGGCATGTGACTCTCCAGCAACTCAAAGTCGAGCGGGATGTAGAAGCGGTTGCCGTAAGCGCCCGCGACCGTGTTGTCACTAGCGTTGTTATCTACCTTGTTAGCAGCCCCTATTCTAAGTTTGGTTACGTTCTTATTTTTGCTGGTGTCAATACCTTGATAGACAGCGTTTTCAAGCTCGTGTGACGTCTTCCACAGGTCCTGATAGCAATGGTAGACGTCGCTGTCATCGATCGACATCACCTCATTACCAGAAATCTTTATCATGGTCTTCTTGACGATGGCGCGACCCAGGTTCTGAACGACGGTTCGGTCCGCGTCCGTCGACGTTAGTGAAATAGTGAAAGCGAGGCGAACAGTACCGGAACAATGACGTCGTTAGCTCCGAGGTTGGGGAAGCGGACTAAGAGCTGCTGGTTCTGGTCGATCGTCGATGGGTTGTTCGTAATAACGACACTCTGTCTCACGCCTTTTGCCCCGAGGGGCTCACGCAGTCTGCGGTATGGATTGAGTTTGCGACCGTATTGACTCGAAGACATAATTAATTTTATGAAACTATTAAACCTGTATTGTTTTGTCTTTAATATAATAATAATTATTAAAGATGGCTGGTCTCGATATTGGCATGGACGAATTCGATCGCACTACGGGCGACGAAAAAGATTACCTAGTAGATGATGATGATTATGTTGATGATCTCTATCCATATAGCCGCGGAGAGGGCGCGTGGACGTTGATGACTACCTCAATGATGATGATTATGTTGATGATACCTATCCATTTAGCCGCGGAGAGGACTTGGACGCTGATAATGAGGACGAAACGTCCTTCATAGAGTACCCTCCCGCCCGATGCGAGTACACATTTCGAAACGTGGGAGGCCAAATCCAAAACTCCGGCTGGGCGGGTGGGTCCAAGATTCCTGAGGGGATCTCCAAGAATGAGCTGGCGTCTACCAAGGAAACGGAAACTCTGGTGAAACGGTGGGAGCGTATAGTGTCTAAACGCGGCATCTCCGCCACGTTGGAGTTTCGCAGCACTAAAAGAGGAGACCTGTGGGTTAAATGGGGCAAAACCTGGATGTTGCTGACGTACAAGAACAACCCAAACAAGTTCCTCAGCCGCTCTTCATTGAAGCGATATGGAGCACTACTCGCTCGAGCTCTCGGAGTGCTCGACGACATTCAGGCGCCGCTGCCTACAAAAAATGGTAAAAAAACCCTACAGTCTACCGACGAAACGCTTGAGAAGACGGCCGCCACTATAGAAACGATCGAGCTCAGCGAGATCCTCGCGTAACCACCGACGTTATTAACACGATTGAAACCACGGTCAACGAAATAAACGGCACGAAGTTTGACCCCACCGTTACCTCTTCGCGAACTCCGGGGACTCGATAAGGTTCTGCAAACAACTCGGGGCGAACTAGTCAATAACCTCTCCAAACTCTCAGCGCTGGACAAACATATCGCTCTAGAAGAAAGAAAAATAAAGCAAGCACGGGGCGATAGAGAATCTACCGAGCGGATCAACAAACTCCTGCGGTCGTTGCGGGACGAAAGAGAAGCTCGATTGGAGGCTGCCTCAACTAACCGTGAGACGCTTTCCGGTCAATTAAGTCGTAGCCGCGAAACATTCTCGAGGGTCCTGCACGAGGACACTACACTCGGTGCGCGTATTCGCACTCTGTTCAGAGAGAAGGGCGTCACGATAATAACCGTCATCGCGGCTTTCAGCATGATTATATCGACCCTAATTCTATCTATATCATCTCTAGTTCTATCTATCACGGGTGGTTCTGCACCAGCTCCAGCACCCGCTCCAGCACCAGCTCCAGCTCCAGCACCAGCACCATCCGGTGGGGTAAAAGAATGGATAAAAAAACAACTAAAAGCCCTCGCCAATCTCCTGGCTAAATTAGCAGGAAAGTTGGCTGCCGCACTACCTGGACTGATCGGAAGTATCGTTTCTTACTTGCTATCTATATTATCAAAAACGGTCGGATGGCTAGCCAATAATACTTGGGCTTTAATCGTGGCAATCGCCGGTCTCCTATTATTCTCTGTCAGAGAGTTCCTACAACCAAAGCGTAAATAATCCGATCGCCACGAGGGTGATGACGAGCCCTAATTTCTCCTCCTCGTGTGTTGTGCTTCCAATTTCAACATTGTTGATGATTGGTGTTTCTCCAATCGCGATTGGTCTGCTCGATGGTGCATCCAATTTACGAATTGGGGGTACTGGGTTCGATTTACGAATTGGGGGAGGTGTATCCATTTTATGTTTTATGAAATCGGTTCCACTGTTGAACCCGATCATGTTGGGGGTGCGCTTGATGATATCCGTGTTCACGTTACCGTTGTGGCCGATTTTTTGATTGGCGGTGGCGATTACGATATGATTATTGTAACCGTCAACCGGGTCGTCTCGTAGTATCATATTGCTCGGCGCCATATAAAGACCTATTCCAAATACATAGTCTACTGGGGTGCTGGCATTCTGTAAAACGTCTTGATAATTCTGGATCGCCTTCTCCAGGTCCACCCTAGCTGAGATGGCGTCCTCTACAAGTGCCAAGAATTGTTTTTGTGCATCAAACGCTGTTCCCGTGCCCAGTATAGAACTGCGAGTTTGCTTCTGTGCGCCGAGGATGGCCCAGACGTACGTGCGAATGGAGTCGTTGACGCGAGTAACCCCGGCCTGCGTGAACCCTAGACCCGTATCTAACATAAATGTACCCCACGCGTTCTGAACCTCAGCAGCCTGCTGTATGTAATCGACGTGAGCCAGTTTCGGAGGTAACATTTTACAAGAAAACACACCACAGTGCCGACCTCCAGACACTTCCGGCCCGAAAGTCATAGTCGCGGGGTCAAAATTCCCGGCGTTCCGACTGACGATGTGGTCACCGGAGTGATCGTGTCTAAAATCAGTCTGTGTCCAATTCCCGGACTGGCCGTGAATGAGAACGTCCCCGAGGCCGGTGCTGGTAGGAAATGCTTTCTGTCTCCAGTCCGCGTCTTTTGAAACGTTAAATTCGTTACACAGTCTTTCAAAGGCCATACGGTCATATGCGTTGGAAATGGGATCCCAGGCGTCGTCTTGAGGTAGTGAAATACCTAGTTCTTTGAGAATCCTCCTAATAGTATAATACACGTGAAAGTTGTAGACACTTCGGAGCATGACATTCTTGGATGTCAGATGGTCTTTATATGAAACTCCACACCCGGCTGTTGCGCACCATATAGTGAAATTTATTTGGTTCTGCCAAAACTGCATCGGTGTTGCTTTCCACCCGTTTACCGCCTCCATCGTAGTAATCTTGGGCAGCCTATATTGTTCAAAGATGTTAGGGAAATTGGTGGCAAAGCCACTGTCCGGTCTAACCGTTACGGTTGGGTGTACAAGGCGGTTAACAACGTCTTTTTGTGTGTATTTACCTCCAACCGCGTACTTTACATTAGAGTTAAAGCTAAATGCTTTGGTATCCATTGAAAGATATTATTATGTTTGCTACTATAACTAATGTTCAAAAAGGGAGTTGTGAACTTCAAAAATTAATAGACAACTGCTGCGGAAAACGCCGTGTAGGCCTTAGATCAATCACGTTCACGGTCGGGTGGAAAAACATTGAACTGTATAAGGAGATCAACTCACTAGAACGGCCAGAGGTTATCTTTTCCGTAGATGGTGTAGATCTAGAGACCGCCGATAGTCCTGCAGAATTAGAGAGACGCTTTCGGGAATCAGCTGTCGCATTACGTCCTGGCCTTTGGGGTGTCAGAGATGTCCAAGCTTTAATCGCAAGGAATATGCCTGATAATGTCACTCTCACAGTCTCAAAAGCCACGGGGATTGCGACATTGTCCGTTGATAAAAAAATAAAGATCACTCCGGGGTTGGCCTCAATGTTAGGATTTAAATTTGCACCCCCTTACAACGAGGATGAAGGGCGAATGTACCCGTTGCACTTTGTCTTCCCCGTGGGCGAGCACCGCGGTGATACCCCAGTAAACTTCGCCTTCACGAAAACTCTCAGGGTACACCTGGATCGGGTGAACACATCGTACAACACGATAGACGGATCCCCCAGCACATTACTGAAAACTGTGCCCGCCAGCGATTGTTTCTATGGCGAGACTGTAACCTTAGACTTCCCACACCCAGAGATGAAAGTTTTGGAATCGGGACACATCCACGAGTTGAAGATTTATATTCTTGATGATAAAGGGCGAGAGTTGAAGAACGATTACCCGATTTCGGTCGTCCTAGAAATTCAAATTAATTAATTTTAATAAAATTATTTAGAATTAAACGCATGTTCGTAATATATATTATCAACATTATGAGTATATACGGACCAGGTAGTTCTTCCGATTGGGTGACAAATTCAAATAATTTGGAACCTACAGAAGGGGGATTCATCCCGACAGAGGGCGACTTTTTAACTACCCAAAAAAACAAAGGCCTTGATCAATAGAACTATACGAGGGCCACGGACGAGATTCACAAGAGTCTACTATCACAACTTAGAGAATATGCCCTGGCTGTGAATACACAAAGTCGTGAAGAAACGCATACGGAACTAAACGAACTAGGTAAAAAAATAACCAAATTTAGAAAAGAGGCCCGGTTGGGGATTGATAAAGCCCGAGAAGACCGCCAGGCTGACATTACGGAGGTTTATGATGCGTTGCGCTTAGAAGACTCTCTCAGCAAAGAAGCTACACTTGCTGAATTAGACGGGAAAATAATCGATTTTCGAAAAGAGGCCACGTCGGGTATTGAGAAAGCCCGAGAAGACCACCAGGCGGACCTTACGAAGGCTTATGAGGTGTTGCGCTCAGAAGACTCTCTCATCAGAGAAGCGGCACTTACTGAACTAGATAAAAAAATAACCAATTTCGAAAAGAGACCCGGTCGGGTATTGATAAAGTCCGAGAAGACCACCAGTCAAACCTTGAGGAGGCCATTGCGGAGGCTTATGATGCGTTGCGCTTAGAGAACTCTCATAGTAAAGAAGCGACACTTACCGAACTAGACGGTTTAAAATAGCCGAATTTCTGAAAGAGACCAGGTCGGGGGTTGAGGGGGTCCGAGAAGAACACAAAGAGGCCATTGCGGGGAGGCTTATGGGGCGTTACGCTCAGAGGACTCTCTCAACAGAGAAGCGGCACTTACTGACATATACAAAAAAATAACCGAATTTAAAAAAGAGACCTGGTTTGATCTTGATGGAGTCCGATAACGGGTATTGAGAAAGCCGAGAAGACCACCAGGCGGATATTACGGAAGCTTATAGGGTGTTGCTCTTAGAGGACTCTATCAACAGAGAAGCGACACTTACCGAACTAGATGGAAAAATAACCGAATTTCAAAAAGAGGCCCGGTCGGGGGTTGAGAAAGCCCGAGAAGACCACAAGGTAGCCATTGCGAAGGCTTATGAGGTGTTGCGCTCAGAAGACTCTCTCATCAGAGAGGCGGCGGTTGCTGAACTAGATGAAAAAATAACTGAATTTCAAAAAGAGACCCGGTCGGGTATTGATAAAGCCTTAGAAGGCCACCAGTCGACCATTACGGAGGCTTATGATGCGTTGCGCTTAGAGGACTCTCTCAACAGAGAAGCGACACTTACCGAACTAGATGAAAAAAATAACCGATAAACTGAAACATGATCGTATAGCCGCGACCAAAGCTCTTGAGGAGGCCTCTTATAAGATTCGTACTGAGGCATATAACGCAAACAATGCGCTTGCCGGAATAGTGAAAACAATGAAAAACGCCAAAACGTGTCATAACAGTTTGGGCTGAGAAGCGGGGCCCATTGGTTGTTGGGCACTATGAATATTCGTTCGGTGCCAAAGCGAGTAATAAATATGGGGGATACACTATGACAGCTGCAGGTGAAGTTGTCCAAATGGCGGTCTGCTCGGTTAATGCTAATGGTAAACCTGTGGGCGCGGTCGCGATAAATATTGTAGTAGATGGGGAAGAACGGGGGGTTGGAGTCACTAAAATCTCTGGAGATAGTTCGACGGTGGTTTCGTTTGCCGGTGATGATCGAATTAGACTTTCCCAAGGTAGTGTTATTAACTTTCTTACGAAAATCGGTGACCCAGAGAGTTCTTCCACTATTGTCTCATTGTTAATTGAACTTATTGTGTAAATACTAATATATTGAACTAAAATTTAAATATGAACGAATCACCGCTTCCAATTGTCAATACCGATCCATCAACACTGTATCCAACTCTCAATACCACTCCATCAACACTGTATCCAATTAACGAAAGAAGTTCAGATTTTAGGTTGAATAATATCGTCGCTATGCAGGATATTTTAGTTAGAGAATGTGCAAATAGAAAAAGACACGCTAAAAAATATAAGCGCGCGGCAAACATAGCTGAAGCATCTAGTACGGTTATGGCAAGTGTTTCTGTGTTGTGCGGGGCGGGGACAGCTGCAACTATATCCACCATTATAACGGTTCCTGTAGCGGGGATTTTATGCGGTGGGTGTCGGCCGTTTCTGGGTTGCTGTGTATGGTAATTAGGGCGGCGGGTGGAAAACTCGAGAAAAAAAGTAGAAAACATGATAGAATATCCGTTCTCGCTAGGTCTAAGAAAAATAGCATCGACGTTATGGTGTCCAAAGCGTTGGCCGATAAGAAAATATCAAATTTAGAGTTTGAATCCGTGGGGTGAAGAAATGGGGAGATATGAAGAATTAAAAAATGATATAAGGATCAAGGCGCGCGCCACCATGCCCAAAATTGAGTGTACTGATTGGGATAAATTTAGGGTAAAACTTGGAAATAAAGTCGGAGGAAATGTTACAGCACCATTGTGATATTTTATAAAATAATTTTTTAAAAATAATTAATTTTCTAATTTTATAATTTTCCTAATTTTTTCAAAATTATTTATTATATTGGTGCAGTAAACAAATTTACATACCTATACAACATGTGTTTTTCACTGAGAATTATAAATTCAGTCGAGGATTACACTGTACACACCGTCTGTGTAATTGATACACTCGGCTCTGTTTACCTCGGCTATCAATTTACGCATGGGCCATAACCCGTGTAATTGAAACATTGTCGTTACAACATAAATTAATTACTATGTAATAATAGGGGGTGTTCAGCTTTAAATTTAAATTATTAAAAAAAAAAAAAAAAAAAAAAAAAAAAAAAAAAAAAAAATATATATAAAAATTAATTATAAAATTAACAAAATAACGAACCATCACATGTTTTCTTTCGCCAATAGGTATTAATAAATAATTATAATTTGTACACCATTTGTATGTTGTATAGGAAACTGATGAGTATATATATGTTTGTTGACCTTACAACAATTGGTCTCATCTCGTGCATGCCATGTTGTTGATCCGGTATGACGTCCGTCTCGTCTGTTTAATGGTAGCAGTCTATGCATAGTGTGTATTTGGCGATGTAATTGTGTAGCTCTAAAGGTGCCGGCCTAAAAGATTTCTGCCTAAGAGCTTTGCAATTTCGGAAACTAAATTCACACATAGGCTCGCCTTACTTCGCTGGTTTCTCTTAATTAGAGGAATTGGCAATGGGGTTCAAGGTGACCCGTAAAACTAGACTGTGAGCCAACAGATGCGTGGGCTTAAGAAAGGTCCCAACACCCCAGTGGCTGGGTGCCGGCTAGAAATCTGCCCAGTCGCTGGGGTGTTGTGCACGAGTGGAGGCTTTTGCTATTTTATTTTTTTATTTTTTACAAATTATTAATATCTTTATAAGCGATATCGTAGAAATGTATATTCGTAAACGAATCGTTGGGTTTTAACAATTTTATATAATACACCTTAGTTTCATATCCGATACGCATTATCCGTCTTAATGTTTGTATTTGCCTCTTGTATAGTTGACATAATTGTCGGTATAATATTGTAAATGTAACGTTTTTATCGGAGCGTAATAAATTACGCTGGTATTTCATATATTCGATATCGCCTAGTGTTCTCATTTTATAGAATTTATATATAGGATTATAACCCCCGTATTCTTCATAAATTTCTTCAACAAACAGTTATTAAAAACTTTCAATTCCAATTGTATTGTATTATCCATTTTCTCTAATAGTTTTTTTTTCTGTTCAATAATTTTCAATTTCTTCTAATAATTTTCCAATTTCTTCGTTAAAAGTGATATCGTAGAAACGCATATCCGTCAACGAATCTTTGATTTTAAACTGTTTTATAAAATTAGTTTGATAATGTTTCGGTAGTGTTTCTCCGATCCTATTTAGTCGCTTCATTACATAAATTTGATACTTATACCGGCGACATAATTGCCGGTTTAATATTGTAAATGCAACGTTTTTATCGTAGCGTAATAAATTACGCTGATATTTCATGTATTCGATACCACATAGTATTGTCATTTTACCGTGTTTTAATACTGTAGAAACAACAGCGTAAAATGCTTCATCCAAGTCATTACAAACGTCCAATTCGTTGTGTATTTTATTATTCATTTTGTTATAATATTTTATTATAACCTATTAAATTTATCTGTTCAATTGGACGTGAAAACAACATGATGTATTTATGACACCAATTTTGAATTTTTGGTGGGACAATTTCCTCGTTAACTAATTTTTTGATTTTTTGGGGGTGGTGGGAGTAGTATAGAGGGTCATAAATGATGCCACCGTAGGTGGTATCATTTTGACTCCCTCTATACTACTAAACTTGTGCTGTTTTGTACTGTCCTATCTGTTTATATGTGTCGGTTCAAAAGTTCTTGAGAACTTATGTTACTTGTTATATATCTTGCCGACGTTAAATAAAATTTATCTTATCTTATCTTATCTTTGTGTACGAGTTGGACTCGATACGGGCAGACTGGTTCCGGCTCACAGTGTGCCCAAAGAAGATAGAGGAACCAGTTCACGATATTGGGAATCCCCCATTTATTGACAATGAATTAATCCATAAAAATTAAATTAGTTTACCAACTACATTAAAATGATAGAAAATATTCAATAACTAGTTTATGTTTACTAGTGTGTATGCTACAATGATAAATTAAAACAATCGATTTTGGTTAGCGTTCGCATATTTTTGAAAGCGTAACCTGGCACCCATAGCAACGAAAATGGACCTTACCATTTACAAACGGCGGCCATATTGCTTCATGAAAACATTGGTCGGTGAGCTACAGGAAAATCGTTATCCTGAAAATTCAGATTAGCTCATAATGGTATGTTTTGTGTAATGTATTTCTTTCATAATTATTTTGTCTGATAGTGTTGTAAAATAAATGACTTGCATCGCAACGGTTCTGAAATGACGCATAGTTTTCCTATCGTGTGATAATTTTGTGGGTGGGGAAAGTGAACTGAAAAATGAATAAAGTCTAAGAAACAGTTTTACAGCATTCATTCAGTTGTATTACAGGTGTCGGTTGACTGCAGAAGAAGCGAAACAATGTGCTTTCTAGGGCCCGTAGGGGTGTAACAAATTTAATGCACCACAATATTAGGGATTATAGTCTAGACGGCAAAATAACCGCCTCTCACCTTTTTACAAAATTGTTCACAATCACGTCGATATATACCCAAATTTGTACTTAACTCCACACACCAGACAATCCAGACACTATCACCAATTTGCCTATCAAATTCCATTCCTACAATTTCAGTCGACTACCATAAATATCCTCTTTGGATGTATCTTCGGGGCCCTAGTACATGCATTTTACAGTGAGCAAACATTATGAA
This sequence comes from Conchocele bisecta, assembly GCA_029237695.1. Classification (NCBI taxonomy): domain Eukaryota; kingdom Metazoa; phylum Mollusca; class Bivalvia; order Lucinida; family Thyasiridae; genus Conchocele; species Conchocele bisecta. Next base: position 25,901,138 of record CM055275.1, on the reverse strand, counting down.
TACAAATGAAACCTGTAACACCATGCAAATAATGTGCAACAAGAAAAAAATATTAAAAACGAGAGTCGGGGCAAGAAACGCACCTTCTAGATGTCGGCCATTGTGATCTAAATCAGTAGGAGCTTTCTCCTATCTTCGTGTTTTAAAGTTGTATATCCAGCCTGTATCGGTGCACCCACTTCAGAGTGTAGTTTGTAGTGTTGTATGAATGAAGATTGTATCTGGTTTCCAAATCACAGTATTTCTTCAAAAACACAGTTCATTTAACATAATTTTGGTTAAATTTTATCTAGGTATCTTTTTTTTTTTACGCCATTTTTATAGATTTTTTATTTAGTCAGATTTGGAAGGAATCTCTAATGATAGATAACATAATTGTTGCTGTGAAAATCGACCGTGAAAATAGACACTAAACATAATTATCGACTCAAGCATCTAAGTCACTCTGATCAAAATGTCACATGACCAGTTGTCAAAGACGCTGAAAGTAAAATTGGAGCTAGATTTTTCCAAATAAAACGAAAAATAACATGGTAAATTACTTGCAAATTGTGTCAATCGATTTTATAAAAATATTTTACCATAAAAAGTAGTTTTTAACACCAAAATTGGATTCAAATACCCGTTTTCTGCTCATGTTCTTCCTCGAGTAGTGACGGCGTACTGTTTACTTCCGGATTGAATGAAAGGTGACGTCATAAAAGTCGCGAGCTGCCATTGCGCGTGAATAAAAGAAAAGCCCCGAAGTTAGTGCAAGCTCCGAAGATAGGAGAAAGAGGGCTACTCATTTTTCCCACAAACCGTCATTGTGTGGAATACACTCCCTGCCAATGTAGTCAGTGCTGACACGATCTTAGGATTTAAGTCCGCGCTGGTTGCACTGTCACTCCCATAAGTTGACACTCTGCTTTTATCTTTTAACCATTAATATCACACTTCTCACTATACATATTGTACAGGTGCATTATAGGCTTTTAATTGGTTCTTGCATATCATTTTTAGGACTGCACAATCTTATCTCTTGCCATGTCCACCAAGGTGGACTGAGTAGCTTTGGTGGCATGGCATTCACTGTACTAACCCCCACGCATTGCCATAATAGTCGGTAAACGACTGCTTGCAATTATTATAAAAGAAGAAAGAAGGATGTCGGAGGATTTACGGTTTGTCTTCTGACCCAATGTTAAATTTGGCCGTTTTCTAAGTCGATTTTTTATCAATATTGGACGATTTAGTTAATTAAAATAAAAAACATACACGCACATTGTGTAATGTATATTTTATGACTCCTGCCTTTCTCCAGAAATAATTTAAGGCGCTGGGGTATTTCACCGTGAACGTCATATTTTGTTGAGTCATAATTATTAAATTGGGCATATACACATATATCTCCTTTAATACACGTTTAAACCTTATAATACACTCTTGTAGTGCTTGCAAGGATCAATTGGAACTGAAATTAAATGAAAAAAATATCAAAATTGGATATTTTTTATATTCTATCTGAAATTTATAGCGCTGGGGTACCTTGTTTTTGAAATTAAGGCGCTGGGGCACCCCAGCGCTATAATGGGCTGGGGGGGGGGTGGGGGGGGGGGAAGGCCTGTGACTTACAATGTTTGTTTTTAATATGTAACATGTGGGTGACTTTTAATCGATAAATTCTAATTACTTGCGCGTTCACTTTTTGTGGACGCTACCATTTTGAAAAATCACGTGATAGGTGGTGTGGCTTAATTTCGATATTGCGATCATTTCTTGATGGATATTTAATTTGGGCATGTCAACAGAAAGAAAAAAGCACTCTCTACACGATTATGTTGTCTGCTGTTGAAATTTCTGAGAGGACAATCATGTTTTTGGTGCTAGAAAGAGGTAAATATTTGAACAGTGATTTTTATAGGAACCTCTGGATTCGACATCCTAGGACATCGACATCCTAGGACATCGACAGATTCTTTAACAATCATTAATGTGCCCAAAAAACACTTTATTGAACCGTTTGGCTTGTGCGCACTCGGTGGCAAACCTTTTTTAGTAACCTCATATCAAACCGGAAGTTCGGAACACGAGCCGTGTCATGGGTTTTCGCGACCATTTTATTTTCACTTCCACATCGAAAACGCCAGCGTTACCGTTGAGCTGGCCGTTTTTGGTGTAAAATTAAAGTGCAAAATTGTTGTTTAATGATGCCTCTGTGTGTTTGTGGGTCCTTGTAGATTCACTTTGAATATATATGTTCAACAATTCAATAAAAAAAAAATAATTTAACTCCAAATCACAATGTTATTATCAATCAAATTGAGCTGAATCATTATTATCGTGGTTATTGAGTATTGTGTGTTTAGCGATCTTTTTTTTTGAGACACTAGACTGTCAATCCTCTCTACCCAAGTGTCCTCCGCCTCACCTCTTTCTGTGGGCATTTTTTTTATTGTTTGAAAAGCGTCTGGAGGCACAAATAGATGTAGGTAGATGTTTACAGCTAAAATATTGACCGCCCTCCCCCCAGTTTGCATTAAGAGGTAAATTCTGTCATAACTTCTATATCACTTTAAGGATTGGTTAGATAGGATTAGATTAGTTAAATATTTAAACACAGCATACTTCTGAACTACCACACATCCATGCTGCCCTTAATATGACCTTCACCTTTTGGCGTTCACAACTTTAAATTTTTTCACACGTTAAGAAGTTCGGCAGAGTTGTTCATTTCTACGTGGGTAACCGGTGGAGTATTTAACGATCGGGATTCTTCCTTACCTGAATCCCGACCGGAGACCTAGTTTGGCCCTCGTGTACGTCTTTGGTTTTCTTGTATGTGAGAGTTGTACCCAGGGTTCGACACTAACGCTAGTCCCATAGTCCGGTGCCCACTTGATTTGCTGGAGGACTACCACATTTCGAAAGCTGGCTAGTCCGTCGGATTAGTAGATTTTTCCAGAATGGCAAAACGCAAATTCTATTAATTTAAACACTGACTATTTCATAGCAATTAGCATAAATGTCACTTTTTTCATGATTTAAAAACTTTCCACCAAGTTTGTTTACGCTTACAAAGTTATTTCCGGGTCAGACTTGATTATATGGTCCATCTGGAACAAATGTGAATTCTCATTGGGCTGATCTCGTAATTTGTAACAAGCGTTTGTAATATGCTGAGGCTGAGCATGTGATTATACTAACTGTAAACGTCAAACATCGCCAATAGATTGTGTGCCCTAGTATGCGCATAGTGAAAATGAATTCAGCTGATATGCACCATTGTTTGGTAACTATTAAAAAGTTCCTACATTGTTGAGTTGAGAGGCAAAAGCTATGGACATTAAATTTTGCCATTTAATGAAGCATTATTCATTGATCTGACACCTTGAATTTATAAGAGAAATTTAAGCAGCACCAACTGAAACGTAAAACGAAATTTTCAAACCGGCAGTGAGCTTTGCTGACATTTTTGGTTCATTTTCAGTCATGTTGCGACTATTAGTTGTATTCTAGACACGTACGTTCCAGGAGTAATTTGCATAGTTGCAAGTTTCTTAATATTCCAGAAGTAATAAGAAAGCAGTTTCTGGAACACAAAATCTTCTAACAATAAAAGTAAATTGCGTTGTTGAATAACCAGTAGTCAACAGAACCAGTAGTTGGACAAAATAATTACATTCAACCCCATACCTGTGTCTTCACTAGCACTGATGTTAACTGATTTTGGAATGACTTAGCACTGAATTTTTTGAAACTTTGATAGTCTGATTGATCAGGGTTTTTTTTTCTTGTAATTTACAATGGCCAATCATTTTTCAAATGTTCCCAACTTTTTATATGAGGTGGGCACACAGGACCCACTTTAACAATTCCTGGAATGAACACTGGGCCAGTAAATATCGCCAAATAGCAAGCCCGACTATATTTTGAAAAGAAGACTTTTTGTATAATTTGTTAACGTCGCACCATTTATATTCTTATTGCAGAAAATCTCTTAATTCTTTGTAACATTGCCTTCCCACCACCCCTGGTGACCCACTCAATTAGCATTTTTATTTACTAGTTTATATTTAGGCCAGTTTTTTTTTATTTGTTGGTTTACGGATTTTTTTTCCGCGAGATCGGGTCGGTCGGTCGGATAAAAATAAAAAAAAGTTTTTTGAATTTTTTTATTCTTTTTGGCACAGGGTTGGGTCGGTCGGGGAAATAAAAAAAAAAAAAAAAAAAAAAAAAAAAAGTGTCGAACGCGGATGCCACCTGCGGCATATTGAAGAAACTGACAAACGGGTGAACCAAAAGTGTTAAGTCAAAGGGTGAAGGTCATATGTAGTATGGCAAGGCAGGTGTAGCATACATGCAAATGAATGAAGTATGGAAATATTGAAGCAGTTAAGCAACTTATGTAGATGCTATGGCCAGTTTGAGAAACTGTGACAAACTGGTTAACCGAAATTGCTAAGTCCTTTCAGCAGCCCTGTGAAGGTCAAAAGGTCAAGGTAATATAAAGTATGACAAGGCAGGTATAGCACACATACCAATGAATGATGTGTTGAAATATTGAAGAACTTGAGCAACTTATGTAGAAGATATGGCCGGTTTGAGAAAACTGTTACGAAGTGGTTAACCGAACGTGTGACGGACAAGACGGACGGTCCGAATACCATAAAAATCACCTTTTTAAAGGCACATGGTTGGGTCGGTTCACCTTTTTAAGGCTCATGGTTGGGTCGGTTTGTGGTCGGTTAAAAAACAAAAAGGCCAGTGATTGTGATAGAGTGAAACTTGTGTTAACCGGCATCGTCTCGGACCAAGAGTTTGTCGGTTAACGTAGGAGTCGGTTCAGCAAGTTTCTTTATATTCTACATAGCAACTCAGTTTCATATTCACATACTGTTGAATGTTGATCACTGTGAATGGGTTGCGTAATGCGTACATATCAATACCGAATCTGGTATAATTTTAAATACAAGACAACGAAGCGGCGATATAGTTGAAACGAATATCAGTGGGGGTGGCACGAGTGTGGATTTGTGGCAGGGCGGTAGAGGACCCTAGGAAGAACGCATACATGAAATATGAAGCACATCGGAGCAAGAAAACAGAAAATATAGGCCATTTACCCGAGCGTTAAGGTTTTGAATTTTTGCATTCAATCTGAAAATGGAGATATATCAAATCATATTGGAGATATATCAAATCATATCGAATCGTCCATTCGCAGGTTGTTGTTGTTGTCGCTGCTGCTAAGATCAGGTTTCCGCCACTTACTTTTCTCGGCACAGCAAAAAAAAAAAAATTATTATTTCTTTTTTTTTTGGATCGGAGGTAAAAAAATCTAAAAAAAAATCGGAAATTAAATTTTTTATTTTTTTCCACATTGTCAAAAAATCGGGTCGGCGGATCTGTAAACCAACTAATAAAAAAAAACTGGCCTTACACACAACCGTCTGTTTGCTGATAGTATGAATGTTTTTATTCCAGGTAGGGACGGTTTATATCCTCTTAGCCACCAATCTCGTTTTACTTCTCAGACTATATAACTGCACTGAAACATACGACGTGCACTTTTACCCGCAGGGGGCAGGAACGCAGGATAGATGGATTATCTTTCGCTAAAAAAGGCACAACATAGGTAGGGATGTTCCATTTCAGTCAAAAATACCGGTAAATATTGTGCTATTTCTATTTCGGTTACCGGTATATTACATTTTAAATGTTCGGTCCAGTGAAAATTGGTTTGGGGCAGTGAAAATAGAAAAGTCACTGGCCCCGACTGGCTTGTTTGTGATTTCCACATTCTAAATTCTTTGACTGACATGGATGTTCAATACAATGTACATAATGTAGTCTAGATGGTCTATGGTGTAATGGACGATTATTCTAGCGCCCGTTTTCAAAAGACAACGATGACATGTAAATGCTTGGATTTAACAATGGCTCGATGACCTTGTATGCCGTAGAATAGTTTTATACTAAAGTCTTGTAAAATACAAAATTGTTAATGTTTAGAGATGATTCTTATGTGTTGAGATGAGACTATGGTGGACAGTCTGCTTCTGATATGTCAGAGGCATGAAAGATGTTTCAAATTTATGCCCTTCGACTTACAGTAGGATATCAAATCTAACTGGAATTATTTGATCAATGATTCACAAAACTATGACTAAATAGCTTGGAAATGTGCAGCACTTATGAAAGCCCTCGTTTGGGGTACATACACCTGTGTAACTGATTTATTTTATGTACATGCATATAACGTTCGTAGGACCAGCAACTTTCTCGGAGGACTACCAACTTTTTGAAGTCACTAGTCCTGCGGACTACCTGGTAAAACAAGTTAGTGTCGAACCCTGGTACCCCTTATCTGAATATGATTAATCGTAATCGAACCCGTTGGCCCGACCTTATATGACCTTATATAGCTGCTTGACAGGCCGTTAAACACCAACAAACTGTCATAACTTCTATATCATTTGAACATAAGCAGTTCAACACAGCATACCTGTGGACAAATGCCATACATCCATGCTGCCATTTTTATGACCTTGACTGTCACAACTTTTTCACACATTAAGAAATTTGCCTAAGTTTCTCATTTCTGTCATCACTTCTATTTTCCTTGATGGATTACTTTAATATTTTAATACATCATACATGTGGACACAATTATGCCATACATCCGTGCTGGCCTTAATATGACTTTGACCTTTACGAATACGCTTGTGAATATGTATCACTTGGTTAATTAACTTGTGACACAGTTTCTCCAATCTGCCACCATGGGCATTTGTGTGCCGACAAGCCACATTTTCTTGTTGCCTCTGCAGCCACATGTCAGATCAAATTGTTTTAGTGTTGATCATACTACTTTTGTGGTTGGGCTAAGTGACTGGTATGGAATTGACCTTAGCACCAGGATAGGATATTCTAATTTCATGGCTGAATATTGATTTTTCTGTAAATATTCAGTTCTGGTTTTGGGAATTTCTCTCATTATGGACACATTAAATATGGGATAGACCAGTTGGCCAAGCCTTATATGACCGTAGCTGTTGATATGCCGTTCAACACAAATTATCAATCCGTGTATGAGAGCCACTGTTGACTAATTGTTGGTTAATTAAATGAGAGCGCATTATCTTAGTTAATCTCACCGCCGACCTTGTATTTTGGATAGATAAAAAGTTTTTGTAATTCGGTCCATTCATTAGTTCGGCCATTAATATTCAGTTTGTGAATAACTAGTAATATTTAAATAAAAAAATGTTATAAACACACCAAACAGCTCTATTCATTAACACATTATAATCTTGACATGAACATTTTTGTTCAAAAAATAATTGAGCTACTTACTATCAAGTACCGGTATATTATCCGGTTTAAGATCTCTGCACAAAAAACGTTGCTTGTTTTCCCCCAAATTTGAAAATTTGAATAACTCCTATAAACCAATCAAGATATCTTGATGAAACAACTTCCATTGTTTTTCATTTTGTCAATACATGTACCTTTAATTTGATACCAAACACTCCATAATGTACATTTTTGTTTTGGAAAAAATATCCACTACATTCAAAATTGGCAATTTAATTTGATACCAAACACTCCATACTGCACACTTTTTCGGAAAAAATATCCGCTAAATTAAAAAACAATTATTTTTATTTACTATTTTTTTTATTTCTCGAAATTAAAAATTGAATAACTTCTTAACCAATCAAGATATCTTGATGAAACAACTTCCATTGTTTTGCATTCATCAATACCTTTAAATGGATATCAAACATTCCATTCTACACATTTAAACAAATAAAAAAATCTTTAAATACAAAGTTGGCAGAAAATGGTCAGAAAATTTCGAAGTTCTCCAATTTCAAAATTGAATAACTTCTTAACTAATCAAGATATCTTGATGAAATAACTTGCATTGCACAACTAATTCCTCAGCTTTAATTTGATACCAAACAATCCATACAAATCTCGATTTTTTAAAAAACGCCGACATCCCTAACAATATTTTGCAGACGATGGGACGCTGATATTTGATTTGATCGGCAGCACAATCTACCCAAATCTACAAAATAACATTTATGATTATGTTATATACGTTTTCAACAATATATCGTTAGTATATATCATACATTAAGCACATTTTGACTGAAAAAGGGAAGAATAAAGCACATATTTCCGTGGGAAAGCGATTAATATACATGAAGCATTATTATAAAGGGAGACTACCGTGATCGACTCATTAATTATGTCTCAGTTGTCTAACTTTAAGTTGCCATCGATCATGATTTCATATGGCTAGTGGTGCAACGATATACCGGTATATTGCGATATGTCATCCTGACGATACGTATCGCGGTATGGTTTTCGCGTATCGCGATATTTACACCATATTCTCGGTCGCCATCTTGTGTTAAAATAATTGTGTAAAATTATTCAAAATCATTCAAAACATAATTTTTAATAGGACAGAAGTCAATATTTGTAATAAACACGCCACAATTAGATGACTAATACATGTAGTGAGTAATCTCGGACGTCCAACACATCTGGAAGTTTTACAGCAAATTCCGTGTGTAAAGTTTGTAAACCGTACTGTTACCTGGGTTCATTTCCCACCCAATGACCTAAATCTCGCTAATTGCAGGTCTGTCGATTTGTTTTACGACACCCGATTGTTTGACCAAATTTTGATCACATCCTTATGTGAATCATTAAAATCATGCCTACCCGCTGTGACAATAAAAGTCACGGGTCGGTAGTTTCAATAATCCCCTAGCCAAACATTGCTTCTGGCTACTATAATTGTCAGTTCAAAACACGTGTTATTCTCGTGGCGAAGTTATTTATACAGTACAGTATCGCTGGTAAGTAAAGGCAGCCCTTAGTGGCATGATTGACAGGTTACTGTTGCGAAAGACGTCGGCAATAGATCTATCAGCGATTGATCATGAACGAGGTAGAGTTAACTCCCTCCGAATACTACAATCTATTTTCAAATTCTACAATCTACTACTTTTGCTTCCACCCCACCTCCCCCCACCCAATGTGTCTTTATTTCTCAATGAAAGTATACGTTGTTAACGCTCGCTTAAACCGTCTCGACGAGGTGGCTCAGCATGTTGATGCCTCTACCCCTCTAATAGATATGCATGCTTTTGAAAACATAGAGTTAATGCACAGGGTGAAGTAACGGACCGAGATCTATGAATACATTAAATATGCCTAAAAGCATAAATAAATGAAGAAATTTTTTTATTTTTTTTATTTTACCCCTTCCATCTAACCATTATCCTATAATGGTTAGATGGAAGGGGTAAAAAAAATTATTTTTTTTCTTCATTTATTTATGCTTTTAGGCATATTTAATGTATTCATAGATCTCGGTCCGTTACTTCACCCTGTGAGTTAATGTATACAGTTACGCAATAACTATAAGTAAGAGAAAAAATCAGGGAAAATATGATTTTGATAACTTCTCCCTACTTTCCTCTCGTCCAGAAATAATCATTAATGTCAACCATTTCTGGGCAAAATCCTGACCACACAGTGTGGTGTATTCCTGTTTCTCCCACTTTTGTTAAATCTGTAGCCGATTTCATCAACATTGCAAAGTATACTTTAGTAGCAAAGTATACTTTGAGGGAGAAATTTTCAATTTTATGATAAATTTATTAATTTTTATTATACTGAATTTATTACATTATCACAGCCAATTTGGCTGTGATAATGTAATAAATTCAGTATAATAATTCTGCATACTTTTAATCATCAAATATATGCAGTTGTTACTTTTATATGAAATAATGCATTTCAGGAAAAATAAATGATTACTCCCTCAAAGTATACTTTGCTAGGAAAGTATACTTTGCAATGTTGATGAAATAGGCTACAGGTAAAATGGGTAGTGGGAGAAACAGGAATTTTGTTCTGTAATTAGTGTCATATTAACATAGTCTTGGGCCAATTTGAAGTATGCTCTGTTTCAATTTTAGCATTTGCAGTTTTAAACCTGAATGGTGCAGTCTTTGCAATGTGAAGAAATATGATTAATTTATCATATTTTTCTGGAACTTTCTGAATTTGAACAATTTGTAAATGTATATGGTCTTTTTTTATTTCTCCATTAAAACACATGTACCATCTCAATCAAAAAAAACTGTATATACATGTATAGAGAAACATGAAACATGTACATATGAATAAATAATAAAAAAAAAAACCAGTAATCTAGATGTGTAGTAACTGTTATAACTACTTGTACATCAATATTACAGAGAGAGAGAGAGAGAGATGGTTTGGAATATTACTATATAGACACCATGAACCTATAACCACCAATGACAAGACTCTGCCCACTAAACTTGTTACGGAAAAACTGTGTTTCAACCTGTGCATTCGCCATAATAGTAGATCTATTCTGTATCTGACAAGTGTGCATACAGAAGTGAATATGATGAACAGTAATATATCATAAAAGGAGAATTAACATGCATGCATGCAGCCTACATTTAATACCAATTAAAATTAATCTCACAGTCAGTTTGCAAACAACAATTAAAACAGACTATAGCTATGAACCGCTATGAGTCTGGTCAACTTACCTGTGAAATTCGATAGAAGGAGAAACAGGAATGCTGGACATCGAAAAGTGGGAGAAACAGGAATAAACCCACAGTGTTTTGATGTGTTCTAATGACAATAATAAACAATAAAGACTGTTCTTTATCTCCTGTTTGTTTTTATTATTATTTGTTCATACATGGTATAATATCGCAATACGTATTGCAATATGGGTTTGTTGTATCGCAATATATCGCAATATGGGTTTGACCGTATCGTTGCACCTCTACATATGGCACATATACTAGTCCAACTGTCTAACTGGTCACCTCCATAGTATTGCAATATTTATTTTGCCGAGTAATTATATGCCAACATCTTTTTTAAATAGTTAAAAACAAAGTATAATGCATTGAATTAATGTTTTTATTAGCACAAATGACTTCTGGACATATATAGTTTAGTTATTGCAATTTAATTTACGGAGATACATTTCAAAACTCACACAGGAAGGCTATATATATCCTCGACTGCTCATAATTCGAGACTAACGATATTAAACAACATGCGTAATAAATAATAGAGTATAAACCTTTTTTATTAGTTACCTGCAAATATAATCCAATTATTTGTATGTATATTGCGTTTACTGGCTTCAAAAGCACGGAGATGAAAAATGCAATGTTTACTTTCAAAACACAAACTCGTCGTCTACAAAAATGGCCGCCTCCAGCGTACCGTGAAAGGTCGCGACCTCTGACCCTATGACGTCATATGCTCTTCCGGTGCAGGTGCCCGGTTGGAAAACACCACAAATTGTGTCTGCATTATGTACCATTGCGTTTAGGGGTCACAATACATATTGTTTCCAACTTAAATGATTAGTCAAATGATTGCCAACTTGGAAAATATAATTTGCTACATTAAACAAATTAAACAATATGAAGTTTAAACTTGTTAATAATGTCTATTTTTGGAGTAAGACATTTCAATCCCTTCTGCATGTGGTACTCGCCCACAATGGGAATAACAAAAAAAAAGAAACCAGATTGCATATATCTGCTGATAAATGGAGGCATTGGACTGATGTGGATGAACTTAAAAGTGACAATTTAAAAAAAGATATGATAAGGTGGTGACTGAATGAAAATCCATATTCCTACATTATTAGTGCCTTTCTACCTACAAATATTACGTAACCTCTTTTGATAAACATGTAAACAACATACGGGTTCAAGGGACTCATTTATGTGTAAGTTTTCCTATCGAAATCCGGATTTTAATGGAGGGGGTTAATGGGATTAGTTGAAAACACAAAATTTAGGTGTGTTGTGTTGTTTGGTAATGTATTAGTCCTATTTAAATCACTTGGCAGTTGTGACCTTTTATCTGGTTTGCACAAGTGTAATGGAAGTGACGTAACCCGTAAATCTCGCCGTAGAACGAGAAAATGAAAATGGCCGCGAATCTGTGCGGCTATCGAAGTTAGAGGATCGTATGATATATATAAATATTCTTAATATTCATCTACAATAACAATAATAAACGATCTTGTATTAAGAACATTGATGAAAATGAACCTTAATATGCATGCAATATATTTTTTTTTTAAATTGTGTATGGTTTAGATCTTTAGAACTTTAGATCTTCTGTATTTGGTCCATATATATTAGTTAATACTATGTTTGAATCAAATACCTTTAATTTTAGTCGTTGTAATCGTCCTGAAATTAGATCTTTATGTTCTAAAATTTCATACGAGCAATTCAAATTTAGTAATATACCGATACCTTTGCTATTTGAGCTGTTTCCTGAAAGAAATATGTCATGAATGACCCCATTCGTTTTTCCATGTATCAAAGCATTCATCTGTACAGTGAAGTTCTTGTAAAAAGCATATTGAAAAATTGTTATGTTTCAGCCAAGAAAAGATTTGTTCCCGTTTTGATTTGTTCCCAAGCCTGTTGACATTAAAACTACAGAATTTAATATCCATACAGTTTGTAGTCGTATTTCGGAGCTAAATGTTTACATACACGTGGAATAGTTAGCTCGTATGAAGGCCGTGCCTTTTGTCTACAAACAACATTCATATATATTTTAACACCATAGTGATATATATAGAGGTATAGTTCGTGGGTAAATATATTTTGCTTGGGGGAAAAATGATATTGGAGCATACTATCCTTCGGATTGGATATTGTGTAGTTATATCATAATTGTCATAATATTTGCGGTATTTTTATATAAGCTAGAAGTCATGCAGACAGCGTGGTCCACGACCCGACTACACTTATTTACAGTATGGTCGAATTCCTCTATGGCTGTCTTTTCCATACTTGTTTAAATGATATTATATATATATATAACAGATCCACTTGGTAGTCTTTATGTCATTATGTGTATCACAGGAATGCATACATGTACAACGTGGTGTGATTTCACCCTGACTATATACATAGTAGGTGAACTATAGTCTGTTTCACGAAAGCTGCCCAAATTTTACGGCCATATAAACAATTCAAAAACCATATTTTTTTCGATAATATTAAATTAAAGGAAAATTTATTTAAGAATGAGCCTTGTTTTTATTTCGTGAAATTTGGTCAAATATTGATTTTATTGCGAAAACAAAATTTCCCCATGCTAAATCCCCATAGACATCTTCACGGAGATGTCTATGGGGATTTAACATGGGGAAATTTTTTAGAATTTCAGAAATACTGGACCGATTTTTAAAATTTAACTTTTGTTTTCTTAGTTAGATCATTTCCAAGCTATCTAGCTAGGTTTCGGAGTCAATTTAAAAAAAAAATTGTTTTTTTACTCCTCCCACAACTCCTCTACCTTTTTCCCCCCATGTTAAATTTCCATAGACAAATCAATTTTTCGTAATAAAACCAATATTTGACCAAATTTAACGAAATAAAAAGAAGGCACATTCTTAAATTTTCTTTTAATTTAATATTATCGAAAAAAAAATTGTTTTTGAATTGTTTATATGGCCGTAAAATTCGGGCAGCTTTCGTGAAACAGACAGTATACAGATAAACAATATTGTGGTTGGTAACGGTGGCGACACAAGTCGGACTACACGTATGGTAATGTTGGGAACATATTACACTGATTGTCTGTACCATATTTGTATGATACCGTAATTGCAGCCTGTGCTATTTTTAGAGTTTTCTGCTATCAGTACCTGTAGCCTATTTCATCAACATTGCAAAGTATACTTTAAGCAAAGTATACTTTGAGGGAGAAATTTTCAATTTTCTGAAAAATTTATTAATTTTTATTATACTGAATTTATTACATTATCACAGCCATTTAATGGCTGTGATAATGTAATAAATTCAGTATAATAATTCTGCATACTTTTAATCATGAAATATATGCATTTGTTAGTTCTATGTGAAATAATGCATTTCTGGAAAAATAAATGATTACTCCCTCAAAGTATACTTTGCTAGTAAAGTATACTTTGCAATGTTGATGAAATAGGCCCCTGGTGTATTGAAATTAGTCTAAAGTGAAGATCCTGATCAGACTGCATGTTTGAGGCATAACCTGGTTTTGCGTAATAGGTGCACATTCAAATGTTTACATGTTTAATTGATTACATTTATATATTGTGTGGATAGACAAGTAACTAACAGACTGTGTGGTTGCCGATCAGACTGCACAGACATGCAGTGTAACTATCGTCCAGAACTGTTTGACCAGAATATACATCATCTACATGAGTCTGGTAACATTTACGGGACAACACATGGCTGCCTGAAATACGTATCCATATTAAATTGTACGAGTACAATTGTACGAGTACACAAATGTGTGCATCATAATATTCATCGCTGTGCCACATTTGTTATTTTTTTTCTAATTATCAATAACTCGTAACTAAAAAAAACAACACCTTTTGGTAGCAGACGAGAATCGTCTCTATTGGAGACAATCTATCTATCTAAATCACATGCTTTTAATAAGAAAAATGTGATAAGAAATGAGAGAAAATCAGACGACAATTTCCGTTCCCTCACTGCAAGGGTTGACTCGCATTGACAAGCAGTTTGAACCTAGACCAGACTGCACGAGTGTGCAGTGTGGACCGAGTTCGATCCGAGAGTCCATGTTATAGCTTCAACTGCATCATTGCGATAAAACAAAAGCCGCTATTTCTTCTATGTTGATTCATAAGCATGAATTTTTGTCGTGTGGCACAGTCAGTTTAAACATAGATCAGCCAGCACGGGGATTCAGTGTGATCGGTGATCAAGCCGACTATTCAACACTACATTATTATGGTGTCATTCGATATCAAAAGGACATGCATATATAATGAAACTCGTATTGTGACATTACCGTACCATATCTGTTTCGAATCTACACATGCATACTGTACTAGTATTATTGGTGTTCCTTAGTATACGTATACACATACACACATTTAAATACATATACGTATTGGTCCCCGGCTGACAAAAGGAGCCGCCCCTCTACCTGCCCCTCCCCCCACCCCCTCCCCCTCCACCCCTCAACCCCAATTCCCTCACGCATCATGATCGTAACATATGCTGTTCACTATCACAGTTATATGCCTTGTTTCTTGTTTATTTGTATTTCAATTAAAAATCATCATTCCCATTTAGCATGTTTAGCCATTATAAAGTGCATTATCTTCCTTGGCTTCCTAGTATTAAGTTTATTGCTTTATATTTCATATACAAATATTTCCATTTTGCATCAAAACATTAAAATGGGCCCTGGTATGAGCAAATTAATGACGTACATTATGTAAGTACAGTCAAAACATCGTTATTATGATGTGTATAGCTTTATTTATTAACACATATAGTTATTATATGAAGATTTGGGTAAATCGTGCCACCCGTTTGATTTCATAAATGTTATTTTAAGTGAATTTACCGGTAAGCAGATTACTTTGCTATTCGTCTAAAATATTGACATAAATGCTGTTTATTTACATGTACACAGTTAAATAGGATACAATAATATGCATCGTGCCAACATACAGTCTAGTTACATGGATTTTACTTGGCGAGTGGTAAATTGGTAAGGGCGAGTAGCTTTTTCCTTCTACTAGACCTGCAGGGCGAGTAGCCTTCTACTAGACCTGCAGGGCGAGTGGATTTTTTCAAATTTGTATACCCCTACATGAGCTACATGTGTGTGTATCGTACGTTGTTACACACGTGCTTTCCTGGTTCTGACATTGTAGTTCGAAAATGGAACGAGTGGCTGAGTGGTCTACATGTGGAGCTGCTGATCCTACAATATAGGAATGAATGGCCTTTTTGTGGAATTTATCGGGGTATAAACTTGGAAAAGTCGCGGGAATACTGGACGAAGGCCGGAAGGCCTCGTCCAGTATTCCCGCGACTTTTCCAAGTTTATATCCCCGATAAATTCCACAAAAATGCCATTCATTCCTTATAATTCCAGCATTTTAATTAAATTCATCAAGAAAATGTGTTTCTTTTCCGTTTTCTTAAGAATTATTTTAGCTGCGCCTGACGGTTACGGAAAGTAGTTCGGCATGGAGTTTACTGGGATATAAATTTTGGACGGAGACTTGCAACGGACCAATCAAATGCTAGGGAATTGTGTAAATATTTTTGTGCTGGAATTATATTACAATATTCAACTGTAACTTAAATGCGCCTAAATATAAAATATATTCGGTTAAGTTTATTACAACTTTATTGGGGTGAGCTATAGCGAGCCCTATAAAGTTGTCCGGACGAAACCGAATATATTTTATATTCGACGGCATTAATCATGTATTTAATTCATATTGCATACTAAACTTAGTTGTTTGAACCTGCGTGATGTCATGTTTTGACATCCTTCCCTCACCAAACGTCACATACATGTATCTAGCGATGTCATTCAAAGCAAAATGGCTAAACAAAGATGTCGGGGCGAAACCGAATATATTTTATATTCGACAGCATTAATCATGTATTTAATTGTTACCGCATACTAAACTTAATTGTTTCAACATGCGTGACGTCATTCCCTCGCCATACGTCGCATATCTAGTGACGTCATTCAAATAATTTTTTTGTCGCACCCGCTTGCGGAAAGTGCGATATAGTCGGCACTTTGGCGTACATGCGTACGTGTGTCCGAGTTTTCAGTTAATTTTTTTGTTTTTTGGTTTTAAAGTTTTTCGTTATACTATATCTCTTTTTTTTTAGTGTCCATGCCTCGCCACAAGGCACGACATGCAGGCCGCGGCCATCTAGTTTAATTTTCAAAGTAATTTTTAGAACTGGTGAAATAGTGACACAATTATACACTTACTTAATTCCTATAAAGAACATTTTGTGCCTACTGGGTGGACATGTACCTTTACCGATTTACCTTACTGGAATCCCGACCGGAGGCCTATAGCCTATTTCATCAACATTGCAAAGTATACTTTAGTAGCAAAGTATACTTTGAGGGAGAAATTTTCAATTTTATGATAAATTTATTAATTTTTATTATACTGAATTTATTACATTATCACAGCCAATTTGGCTGTGATAATGTAATAAATTCAGTATGATAATTCTGCATACTTTTAATCATGAAATATATGCATTTGTTAGTTCTATATGAAATAATGCATTTCAGGAAAATAAATGATTACTCCCTCAAAGTATACTTTGCTACTAAAGTATACTTTGCAATGTTGATGAAATAGGCTACAGGTTTGGCCCTGAGGTACTGTACATCTTTGGCATTTTTGTATGTGAGAGTTGAATCTGGTTATTATATGAGTAATATGATTATACATAATCCTATTACCTTTAGGGAAAGGGGCCAAAGTGACTTTGGTGTAGTATGGACCTGGCACCATTGTGTGGGAGGACTGGCACCATGTCAGGTTATTCTAATTTCGGGGCTGAATATATTTTTTCTCAATGTAAACGTTCCGTTCTGATTTTGGGATTTTCACCCCAATGCAATACATGATCGAACCCATTGGCCCGGCCTTAAATTAGCTTTTGTACCGTATGTATTTTAATACTAGCCCCTCTCGAATAGCATAGGCCCATGGGTGTTTATTAGAATAAATATGGAATACATGTACTTAGTTCTACTACACTCGAATGTGTATAGGAAAACAAAAGTAATTAACACTCACATAGTTGCGGAAGTGTAACTCTGTATCGCACGGAAAGTGCGAATTACCTTCCCCGTGATTTCTTATACAAAGAAATATGAAATATTTTAATGTGTGCTTAGGTTCATCACTTACATCGAACTATGGTTTACTCGAAGTGTTTATCATTGTCATGGACTTCAAGTAAACATATGTAGACTGTATAATATCAAATAAACATGTGTTATAGACGTCGGTGCGTCGCGCGCCTCTACAGACTGCCAGCCAGCGGCAGCACCAGCTGGAGATGTCGCGTCGCCAGACGGAGAATCGCGAGGAGACCGTGCGCCAACTCGGCCGCGAGAAGATGCTCGAGGCGAACATGTACCGCGAGACCGGCCTCGACAACAAACGCTTGATCCGGCAACAGATGGTCGAGCAGAAGGAGCGCGATATGGAGGAGACCATCATGAAGGTCTGCCCTTAATGTCTGTATTGGCTGGCCCCGTCCACTTGTCTATATCTGCTGGCTCCTCCCCCTTGTTTATATCTGCTGGCCACACCCCCTTGTCTATATCTGCTGGCACACCCCCTTGTCTATATCTGCTAGCCACACCCTTGAATATATCTGCTGGCCACACCCCCCGTCTATATCTGCTAGCCACACCCTCTTGTATATATCTGTGGCCCCACCCCTTGTCTATATCTGCTGCCCCCACCCCCTTGTCTATATCTGCTCGCCACACCCCCTTGTCTATATCTGCTAGCCACACCCCTTGTCTATATCTGCTGGCACACCCCCTGGTCTATATCTGCTGGCCCCGCCCCCTTGTCTATATCTGCTAGCCACACCCCCTTGTCTATATCTGCTAGCCACACCTCCTTGTCTATATGTGGCCACACCCCCTTGTCTATATCTGCTGGCCTCGCCCCTTGTCTATATCTGCTAACCACACCCTTGTCTATATCTACTGGACACACCCCTTTGTCACTACTCCCACACCCCTGTCTATACTACTGGCCACACCCGTGGGTGGCAGGGGGGAGAATGTGATGGGTGCTTTAACGATCAGAGTTCCGACTGAAGACCTGCTTTGGCCCTCACAGGGATTCCGCTGGCGATCGCCACTTTCGCAATTGGCGATAAAAAAGAAAAATGAAAATTGTAATTTTTTATCGCCAATTTTTTTAAATGGCGATTTTTTTATTTTCCCCAGCGGAATCCCTGCAATGGACAATGGAGCAGGTTATATACAGGATTGAACCCGTTGGCCAGGCCTTAAATGCCTTTAGCTGTTGATAGGCCGTTAAACTCCAATAAATCAAATAAAATCATATGCAGGCTCAGCGGGACCGTCTACTGAAGGATGAACAGATGGAGCAAGAGGAGCGGTGGCTCAGGAACTAGAACGTAGGAAACTCGAGTCGGTCCGAGACGAGAAGATGAGGCAGCAAATACGTGAGACCAGGTACACATCCCACCACGCTGTTGATGGGCAGTGCAGTGCTGTTTTTTCACTTTTGGGGGACTGGGGGGGATGGGGGGGAATACACACTGATTATCAAAAGTGGGAGTACAGAATACTCACACCAATGTGAAAATATGCATTGATTTTCAAATTGAGTAGTAACAATACTGTGATAAATTTGAAA
>CM055275.1:25862772-25881314 GCA_029237695.1 Conchocele bisecta | reverse complement strand
GTGGGTAATGTTATCGCAGGGAGACAAAAGAATAACCAATCTATTTTTGGCACTCGTGACCTTGAGGGGTTGACGTCCACATCAAATAGGATTCTTCACAGGGCTGATATGAATGTGTATATGAAGTATCATGAAGGAGGGTAATGTTATCGCAGGGAAACAAAAGAACAACCAATCTATTTTTGGCACTAGTGACCCTGACATTGAGGGGTTGACGTCCACATCAAACAGGATACTTCCCATGGCTGATATGAATTTTATGTGAAGTATCATGAAAGTTAGAAATGTTATTGCACAGAAACAAAAGAATAGCAATTTTTGGCACTTTTGACCTTGAAGTATTGTGAAGGTCGTATACACAGTAGTGGTGTTATAGCGTACCGACGAGGCTTCGCCGGAGGATTCCGTAAAGACTCAACTCCTCCCATTCGTCCCGTATTTCTGGCCGCTTACTGCAGAACATTTCCGCCGTGATGAGCGACTTGAGGCTGTCGACAAGCCACTGGGGGTCAAGGACAACGTTGTCACGGAGAACAGGGTCACTGCAAAGGTCAAATGTGTCGGTGACTGAATGGAGAATTTTATATGAATGATAATTTAGCCCGAAAACCGAAAATTGTCGTCTACACTGGTTTCATATTTTGTTACAATTCTAACAAGAGTGCCGAAGGTCACAATATATGCCCGTCGAGGCAAGGCCAGTCAACAAGGGGAGATAACTCATCTTGACGAGATAAACATGTAAACCAAATTTGGTTACGATCCGTCAAGTAGAACCCAACTTATTGCGTGGACAAAAATTAAAAATGGCCGCCAAGGGGAGATAAGTCATCGGAAATTTCAAAATCAATAGACTTCTTCATCTTGACGTGATAAACATGTATACCAAATTTGGTTAGGATCGGTAAAGTAGAACTTGATTTATTGCGTGGACAAGGATACAGTGTGCGAAAATTAACAAGAGTTGTCAGAAGACAACGAAGCTCGCCTGTTGGCAGCCTTCATTCAAACTTGTCACAGTTGTATAAAAAACATGAATATTATATAACTTGACCTTGGAATAAGAGGTGTGCGGTGGACCTTGACATTGAGGTCAGTGGTGGAAGGTGGGTCATGGATTTGATATAGCATGATATAGCATATTAAGATGAATGCATGTATGAAATATCAATGCGCTCTCTGAAAAGAGAAGGAAAACAAAATTTAACCAAGCGTTAAGTTTATGAACACACTAAGTTGGTGATTTTCTATAGCATGATAGCTATTCACATGAGGAATGCATGTATATGTGCTAAGTTTAGTGACCTTGGCCTTGGCAAAAGGGTGGGGGGTGGGTCATGGATTTGCTGTAGCACAATACAGTATCATCAGATGAATGCATGTATGAAATATGAAGGTGTTCCCTGTAAAGAAACAGAAGTTATAAAAAGACATTTACTCCAACGTTACGTTTATGATGTTGATCTTGGGGAAAGGGGTGGGGTGGGTCATGGATTTGCTGTAGCACAATAGAGGATCATCAGATGAATGATTGTATGAAATATCAAAGCGTTCAAAGTGTAAAGAAACGGACGTTACACAACATTTACCCCAATGTAAAGTTTATGAACATGCTACGTTTATGACCTTGACCTTGGGGTAAGGGTTAGGTGGTTGGTTGTGGATTTGCTACAGCATGATAGAGTGTCATCTGAGGAATGTATGTATGAAATATCAAGGCGTTCCATCAAAGGAAACAGTTGTTATCAGACATTTACCCCAACGTTAAGTTTATGAATGTGTAAAGTTTGTGACCTTGACCTTGACCTGGTAGGGGTGGGCGGTGGGTCATGGAATTGCTATAGCACGATAGAGTATCATCAGATGTATGAAATATCAAGGCGTTCCATGAAAGGAAACAGATGTTATAAGACATTTACCCCAACGTTAAGTTTATGAATGTGCTAAGTTTGTGACCGTGACCTTGGGGAAAGGGGTGGAGGTTGATCATGGATTTGCTATAGCACGATAGAGTATCATCAGATGAATGCATGTATGAAATATCAAGGTGTTCAAAGTGTAAAGAAACAGAAGTTACACAACATTTACCCCAACCTTAAGTTTATGAACATGCTAAGTTTGTGACCTTGACTTTTGGGTAAGGGTTGGGTGGTGGGTTGTGGATTTGCTACAGCATGACAGAGGGTCATCTGAGGAATGTATGAAATAGCAAGGCGTTCCATGAAAGGAAACAGACATTTACCCCAACGTTAGGTTTATGAATGTACTAAGTTTGTGAACTTGACCTTGGGGTAAGGGATGGGCGGTGGGTCATGAATTTGCTATAGCATGATAGAGTATCATCAGATGAAAACATATTTGAAATATCAAGGCGTTCCATGAAAGGAAACAGATGTTATAATACATTTACCCCAATATTCAGTTTATGAATGTGCTAAGATTGTGACATTGACCTTAGGGAAAGGGGTGGGCGGTGAGTCATGAATTTGCTATAGCACAATAGAGTATCATCAGATGAATGCATGTATGAAATATGAAGGCGTTCCCTGTAAATAAACAGAAGTTACACAACATTTTCCCCCAACATTAAGTTTATGAACATGCTAAGTTTGTGACCTTGGGGTAACGATTGGGTGGGCGATGGGTCATGGATTTGCTATAGCATGATAGAGTATCATCAGATGAATGCATGTATGAAATATCAAGGCGTTCCATGAAAGGAAACAGATGTTATAAGACATTTACCCCAACGTTAAGTTTATGAATGTGCTAAAGTTTGTGACCTTGACCTTGGGGTAAGGGCTGGGTGGTGGGTCATGGATTTGCTACAGCATGATAAGGGTCATCTGAGGAATGCATGTATGAAATAACAAGGTGTTCCATGAACGGAAACAGAAGGTATAAGAAATTTACCCCAACGTTAAGTTTATGAATGTGTCAAGTTCCAAGTTTGTAACCTTGACCTTGGGGTAAGGGCTGGATGGTGGGTCATGGATTTCCTACAGCATGATAGAGGGTCATCTGAGGAATGCATGTATGAAACTAGAAATGGACGCTTGTCGACAAGCGCATGTGTATCCCCCTCCCCAGATACACAAGCCTCCCCAGATACACAAGTAGTTTGAAAAAAGGGTGTTCGAGTTATACTCCTGAGACAAAATCAGCGACGGAAAAACAAAGGGAGATAACTAAAAAATTAGTGATGCAAGAGTTGTCATTCTTGCGTGACACACCTTTAGGGTCGTGGTCTATGCATGTGTGAAGTTTCATGAAAATATTCCAAAGGGTGTTCGAGTTATGCTCCGGACACGAAATCAGTGCACGAAACAACAAAGGGAGATAACTAAGAAATTAACGACGCAAGAGTTCTTACGTGCGACACACCTTTGGGTCGTCTTCTATGCATGTGTGAAGTTTAATATACTAGAAAATGTGTTCATAGAACACGGATGTCCCACATATCGCTTTGATAATAAATGAGGCCAAATTCCAAGTCAAAATTTTCTTTTACCCGAGCGTTAAAGTTTTTGAAGCACCAAGTATGTGACCTTGACCCTGGGCTTGGCGGGGGCAGGACGAACGTGGATTTGGCACAGGGCGGTAGAGGACCATTAGAGCAATGCATATGTGAAATATGAAGCTGATCCGTGAAAGAAAACAGAAATTATAAGATATTTACCTGAGCGTTAAAGTTTTTGAAGCACTAAGTATGTGATCTTAACCCTGGGCTTGGCGGGGGCAGGACGAACGTGGATTTGGCACAGGGCGGTAGAGGACCATTAGAGCAATGTGTATATGAAATATGAAGGAGATCGGTTGAAGGATGAAGAAATTATGAGACATTTACCCGAGTGTTAAAGTTTTGTGACGGACGGACGGACGGACGGACGGACGGGACAATGGGAGGACGGGACGCACGTTCCTACGAATGAATACTTATTGGGTTTTTACTCTATAAAAATACCCAACAAGAGTACCCAACACTATCCTAACCCTACCCAATAAGATCCCCGTACGCTTAGAACAAGTACCCATTCGTGTGTGCGGACGGACGGACGGACGGACGGACGGACAAGGGTAACACTAAATGCCCCCTCCACTATCGTGGTGGGGCATACAAATATTCCAAAGGGTGTTCGAGTTATGCTCTGGATACAAAATCAGAGCAAGAAACAACAAAGGGAGATAAGTAAACAAGAATTCCGCGGAATCAAATGCCTCGCCTTGTCCAGCCTTGACCTCGAGAAAAGGCCCGAAAGCAATTTTCACTGGCCCGAACATATTATACAACTAGAAATGGACGCATGTCGACAAGCGCATGTGTATCCCCCTCCCCAGATACACAAGTAGTTTGAAAAAAGGGTGTTCGAGTTATGCTCCGGAGACAAAATCAGTGACGGAAAAACAAAGGGAGATAACTAAAGAATTAGTGATGCAAGAGTTGTCATTCTTGCGGGACACACCTTTAGGGTCGTGGTCTATGCATGTGTGAAGTTTCATGAAAATATTCCAAAGGGTGTTCGAGTTATGCTCCAGACACGAAATCAGTGCACGAAACAACAAAGGGAGATAACTAAGAAATTAACGACGCAAGAGTTGTCATTCTTACGTGAGACACACCTTTGGGTCGTCTTCTATGCATGTGTGAAGTTTAATAAACTAGAAAATTTGTTCATAGAACACGGATGTCCCACATATCGCTTTGATAATAAATGAGGCCAAATTGCAAGCCAAAATTTTCTTTTACCTGAGCGTTAAAGTTTTTGAAGCACCAAGTATGTGACCTGGACCCTGGGCTTGGCGGGGGCAGGACAAACGTGGATTTGGCACAGGGCGGTAGAGGACCATTAGAGCAATGCATATATGAAATATGAAGCTGATCCGTGAAAGAAAACAGAAATTATAAGATATTTACCTGAGCGTATGATGTTAACCCTGGGCTTGGCGGGGGCGGGACGAACGTGGATTTGGCACAGGGCGGTAGAGGACCATTAGAGCAACGCATATATGAAATATGAAGTTGATCCGTGAATGGAAAGAAAAATTATAAGATATTTACCTGAGCATTAAAGTTTTTGAAGCACCAAGTATGTGACCTTGACCCTGGGATTGGCGGGGGCAGGACGAACGTGGATTTGGCACAGGGCGGTAGAGGACCATTAGAGCAATGCGTATATGAAATATGATGATGATCCATGAAAGAAAACAGAAATTATAAGATATTTACCCGAGCGTTAAAATTTTTGAAGCACTAAGTATGTGACCTTGACCCTGGGCTGGGCTTGGCGGGGGCAGGACGAACGTGGATTTGGCACAGGGCGGTAGACGACCATTAGAGCAACGCGTATATGAAATATGAAGTTGATCCGTGAATGGAAATAAAAATTATAAGATATTTACCTGAGCGTTAAAGTTTTTGAAGCACCAAGTATGTGACCTTGACCCTGGGATTGGTGGGGCAGGACGAACGTGGATTTGGCACAGGGCGGTAGAGGACCATTAGAGCAATGCGTATATGAAATATGAAGATGATCCATGATCCATGAAAGAAAACAGAAAGTATAAGATATTTACCCAAGCGTTAATGTTTTTGAAGCACTAAGTATGTGACCTTGACCCTGGGCATTGAGGGGTGGGGGGGCAGAACGAACGTGGATTTGGCACAGGGCGGTAGAGGACCATTAGAGCAATGCGTATATGCGTGTTCGAGTTATGCTCTGGATACAAATCAGAGCACGAAACAACAAAGGGAGATAAGTAAACAAAAAATTCCGCGGAATCAGAATGCCTCGCCTTGTCCCGCCTTGACCTCGAGCCTGGGCCCGAAAGCAATTTTCACTGGCACCGAACATATTATACAATTATTGACTAGTGAACCATAGAATATCAGATTATATTCTATGGCTCACTAGTCAATAATTGTTTTATTATATGATAATAGTCTGTATATAGCACTTACGACCTTATGCTACTAGACAAAAATTGAAAAAGAAAGAAAAAAAAAAATGGAAAAAAAGTTTAAAAATTAAAAATAATAATGCTTGCTACTGGAGCCCAGAATTTTTTTTAATAGTCCTATATTTATCTACATATATCTGCACAGGTCCACATAATGCCACAATATTTTCAACACAGTTTACGGAAATGTAATAATCATTTACCTGTATAAATTACCTGTAAGTGGTCAGTGGTCAGTTGCACATGCTAGCACATGCACAGGTGAATAGTCTGTATATAGCACTTACGACCTTATGCTACTGGACAAAAATAATTTGAAAAAAAAAATGAAAAAAAAAAATGAAAAAAAAAAAATGGAAAAAAAAGGAAAAAAAAAGTTTAAAAATAATAATGTTTGCTACTGGAGCCCAGATTTTTGTTTCAGTCAAATTGAAAAATAATTTAAAAAAAAAAATGAAAAAAAAAATGAAAAAAAAAAGTTTAAAAATAATAATACTTGCTATTGGAGACCAGATTTTTTTTTAATAGTCCTATATTTATCTACATATATCTGCACAGGTCCACATAATGCCACAATATTTTCAACACAGTATCCAATGTAGTAATTTACCTGTATAAATTAGCTGGTTAACAATGGTCAAGCACTGCACATCTGCACATGCTAGCCCATGCTAGCCCATGGTTCTCCCAGTTTCTATTGTTCTCTCTACAGGTAAGGTGTACAGAGCACACGAGAAAAGGTATACAGAGCAGACGAGAAAACAGGTCTTCATGCATTATTGTCCAGTTTGTAGAGTGCGCAAAACAAAAAAGGGAGATAACTGAAAAATTAGCTACGCAAGAGTTGTCATTCTTGTGCGTGACACACCTCCGGGTCGTGGTCTATGCTGTGTGAAGTTTCATGAAAATATTCCAAAGGGTGGTCGAGTTATGCTCCGGACAGGAAATCAGTGAGCGAAAACAAAAAAGGGAGATAACTAAAAAATTAGCTATGCAAGAGTTGTCATTCTTGTGCACGACACACCTTCGGTTCGTGGTCTAATTGAATGTGTTAAGTTTCATAAAAATATTCCAAAGGGTGGTCGAGTTATGGTCAATCAGTGCGCGAAACAAAAAAAGGGAGATAACTCAAAATTAGTGATGCAAGAGTTGTCATTCTTGTGCGCGACACACCTTCGGATCGTGGTCTATGCATGTGTGAAGTTTCATGAAAATATTCGAAAGGGTGGTGGAGTTATGCTCCGGACACAAAATCAGTGCGAGAAACAAAAAAGGGAGATAATTAAAAAATTAGCTATGCAAGAGTTGTCATTCTTGTGCGCGACACACCTTCGGGTCGTGGTCTATGCATGTGTGAAGTTTCATGAAAATATTCCAAAGGGTGTTCGAGTTATGCTCCGGACAAGAAGTGTCTGCGGCGGACACATACGCGTACGCGGACGGCGGACGGCGGATGCGGAAGCGGCGCGCTGTCAAATCCATAGTATCCCCCGACGGAGTCCGGGGGATACAATTATTGACTAGTGAGCCATAGAATATCAGATTATATTCTATGGCTCACTAGTCAATAATTGTTTTATTATATGATAATAGTCTGTATATAGCACTTACGACCTTATGCTACTAGACAAAAATTGAAAAAGAATTTGAAAAAAAATATTAAAAAAAGAAATGGAAAAAAAAGAGTTTAAAAATCAAAAATAATAATGCTTGCTACTGGAGCCCAGAATTGTTTTTTAATAGTCCTATATTTATCTACATATATCTGCACAGGTCCACATAATGCCACAATATTTTCAACACAGTTTACGGAAATGTAATATACAATGTAGTAATTTACCTGTATAAACTAGAAATGGACGCTTGTCGACAAGCGCATGTGTATCCCCCTCCCCAGATACACAAGTAGTTTGAAAAAAGGGTATTCGAGTTATGCTCCGGAGACAAAATCAGTGACGGAAAAACAAAGGGAGATAACTAAAGAATTAGTGAATTTGCAAGAGTTGTCATTCTTAGCAAAGAGTTGTCATTCTTGCGGGAAACACCTTTAGGGTCGTGGTCTATGCATGTGTGAAGTTTCATGAAAATATTCCAAAGGGTGTTCGAGTTATGCTCCAGACACGAAATCAGTGCACGAACAACAAAGGGAGATAACTAAGAAATTAACGACGCAAGAGTTGTCATTCTTACGTGAGACACACCTTTGGGTCGTCTTCTATGCATGTGTGAAGTTTAATAAACTAGAAAATGTGTTCATAGAACACGGATGTCCCACATATCGCTTTGATAATAAATGAGGCCAAATTGCAAGTCAAAATTTTCTTTTACCTGAGCGTTAAAGTTTTTGAAGCACCAAGTATGTGACCTTGACCCCGGGCTTGGCGGGGGCTTGGCGGGGGCAGGACAAACGTGGATTTGGCACAGGGCGGTAGAGGACCATTAGAGCAATGCATATATGAAATATGAAGCTGATCCGTGAAAGAAAACAGAAATTATAAGATATTTACCTAGCGTATGATGTTAACCCTGGGCTTGGCGGGGGCAGGACGAACGTGGATTTGGCACAGGGCGGTAGAGGACCATTAGAGCAACGCATATATGAAATATGAAGTTGATCCGTGAATGGAAAGAAAAATTATAAGATATTTACCTGAGCATTAAAGTTTTTGAAGCACCAAGTATGTGACCTTGACCCTGGGATTGGCGGGGGCAGGACGAACGTGGATTTGGCACAGGGCGGGCGGTTAGAGGACCATTAGAGCAATGCGTATATGAAATATGAAGATGATCCATGAAAGAAAAAACACAGAAATTATAAGATATTTACCCGAGCGTTAAAGTTTTTGAAGCACTAAGTATGTGACCTTGACCCTGGGCTTGGCGGGAGCAGGACGAACGTGGATTTTGGCACAGGGCGGTAGACGACCATTAGAGCAACGCGTATATGAAATATGAAGTTGATCCGTGAATGGAAATAAAAATTATAAGATATTTACCTGAGCGTTAAAGTTTTTGAAGCACCAAGTATGTGACCTTGACCTGGGATTGGTGGGGCAGGACGAACGTGGATTTGGCACAGGGCGGTAGAGGACCATTAGAGCAATGCGTATATGAAATATGAAGATGATCCATGATCCATGAAAGAAAACAGAAAGTATAAGATATTTACCCAAGCGTTAATGTTTTTGAAGCACTAAGTATGTGACCTTGACCCTGGGCTTGAACGGGGGCAGACGAACGTGGATTTGGCACAGGGCGGTAGAGGACCATTAGAGCAATGCGTATATGCGTGTTCGAGTTATGCTCTGGATACAAAATCAGAGCACGAAACAACAAAGGGAGATAAGTAAACAAGAATTCCGCGGAATCAGATGCCTCGCCTTGTCCCGCCTTGACCTCGAGCCTGGGCCCGAAAGCAATATCACTGGCCCGAACATATTATACAATTATGGACTAGTGAACCATAGAATATCAGATTATATTCTATGGCTCACTAGTCAATAATTGTTTTATTATATGATAATAGTCTGTATATAGCACTTACGACCTTATGCTACTAGACAAAAATTGAAAAAGAATTTGAAAAAAAAAATGAAAAAAAAAAATGGAAAAAAAGTTTAAAAATTAAAAATAATAATGCTTGCTACTGGAGCCCAGAATTTTTTTAATAGTCCTATATTTATCTACATATATCTGCACAGGTCCACATAATGCCACAATATTTTCAACACAGTTTACGGAAATCTAATATAATCATTTACCTGCATAAATTACCTGTAAGTGGTCAGTGGTCAGTTGCACATGCTAGCACATGCACAGGTGAATAGTCTGTATATAGCACTTACGACCTTATGCTACTGGACAAAAATTGAAAAATAATTTGAAAAAAAAAAATTAAAAAAAAAAATGAAAAATAAAAAATGGAAAAAAAAAGTTTAAAAATAATAATGCTTGATACTGGAGCCCAGATTTTTTTCTCAGTCAAATTGAAAAATAATTTGAAAAAAAAAATGAAAAAAAAATGAAAAAAAAAAAATGGAGTTTAAAAATAATAATGCTTGCTAATGGAATGGAGCCCAGATTTTTTTTTCAGTCAAATTGAAAAATAAATTGAATGAATTTTGAAAAAAAAAAAAATGAAAAAAAAAAATGAAAAAAAAAAAAAATGAAAAAAAAAAAAAAAAAAAATGGAAAAAAAAAAAAAAAAATGAAAAAAAAAAAAAAAAAAAAAATGAAAAAAAAAAAGTTTAAAAATAATAATGCTTGCTATGGAGACCAGATTTTTTTTAATAGTCCTATATTTATCTACATATATCTGCACAGGTCCACATAATGCCACAATATTTTCAACACAGTAACCCAATGTATACTCAACAAAACTAGAAACGTCCCTGTTTTATAGCCGCCGTGTAGCTCTGTCTATGTATGTACCACATGTTCAAAGTACATGTATTTTAAACCGTGGCGATGTTCAGAATACGATCGTGTAGAGTTTAGCCGATACACACGGTTTACATAGCGGCCAGTGACCGGAACGTTGATTTCCACTTTTTTTGCACGTGCACGCTATACTTGTCATCGATAAGGTGATTCAGTTCATGTCGTACCATTCATGCGATAGGGGCTATTCGGAAAATTAAAAAACTTTTTTAATTTTTTCACTGTTTTTCGATATGCCACGGCTTTCCGAAAACGAGCGAAATCAGGCAATTGGGATGCTTGCGGGTGGATGGCCGCCAGGGCGGTCGCGCCTCGGTTTGGTTGCTGTCGGAAGACGATTGATCGTCTTGCAGCCCGGTACCAGCAGACTGGGGCTGTTCACGACCGGCAGCGACCTGGTAGGCCTCGTGTAACGACGGCTAGAGCCGATCGTTACATTACGTTGACGCACTTACGTCAACGTCGATTGACAGCCACAGTCACTGCTAGGCGATACGGTGTCTCAGGGCAGACCATTCGCAACCGGTTACGTCGTAACGCCCAACCAATCCGGCACGCCGCCCGTACACTGGTCAGATAATGACCCAACGTCACCGTGCTGCCAGACTGTTATGGGCGCGACGTCATCTGAACTGGAGAAGGGCTGACTGGAACCGAGTTTTGTTCACCGATGAATCTCGGTTCACAGTTAGTCATGCTGACGGAAGATTACGGGTAATGCAGGCGTAAAAATGAAAGATTCACCGATTGTTGCATTGTTGAGAAGAACAGTTTTGGGGGAGGGAGCGTAATGGTCTGGGGTGGGATCATGGGAAACCGGAAGACAGATTTGGTTGTTGTACAGGGCAACATCAATGCACAACGTTATGTTGCAGATGTGCTAAATGCACATGCCTTACCATATCCGTCAGCATGGTCCTGGTGTGACATTGATGCACGACAATGCCCGCCCTCACGTAGCCAGGGTCACCACTCAATACTTACAGCAAAACAACGTCGACGTCATGCCATGGCCCGCGGTCTCCCCGGATCTCAAATTCCCATTGAGCACATATGGGATGAGCTGGGCCGCAAAGCACGAGCTAACCATCAGATTGACAATGTTCGCGATCTTACACGGGCGTTACAACGGGAATGGAGGAATTTGCCCAACGCACTGGTATTGCGTTACGTCACGTCGATGCGGCGTAGGATCATTGCATGCATTCATGCAAATGGTGGCACTCTCGGTACTAACGAGATTTTACTGAATTTGCCACATTACTTATTGAAATTCCATCTCTAAACATTAAGTAACACATTTCTGAGTTTTTGTGATTTTTGATTTTGACCCCTACCGCCCTTGGCCGGTTATCTCTCGAATATTTAACAAGATATCCAAATGCAATTTATTGGCTTTGATACAGAAATGAATGAACTTGTTTTTCCATTTTGATTTTTAAAAGTAACCCTTTTGGTTTTTGATGAATCTTTCCTTAAACATGGAGGGACGTTTCTAGTTTTGCTCAGTATAGTAATTTACCTGTATAAATTACCTGGTCAGCAGTGGTCAAGCACTGGACATCTGCACATGCTAGCCCATGCTAGCACATGGTTCTCCCAGTTTCTATTGTTCTCTCTACAGGTAAGGTGTACAGAGGACACGAGAAAAGGTGTACAGAGCAGACGAGAAAACAGGTCTTCATGCATTATTGTCCAGTTTGTAGAGTGCGCAAAACAAAAAAGGGAGATAACTGAAAAATTAGCTACGCAAGAGTTGTCATTCTTGTGCGCGACACACCTCCGGGTCGTGGTCTATACATGTGTGAAGTTTCATGAAAATATTCCAAAGGGTGGTCGAGTTATGCTCCGGACAGGAAATCAGTGAGCGAAAACAAAAAAGGGAGATAAATCTCAAAAATTAGCTATGCAAGAGTTGTCATTCTTGTGCACGACACACCTTCGGTTCGTGGTCTAATTGAATGTGTTAAGTTTCATAAAAATATTCCAAAGGGTGGTCGAGTTATGGTCAATCAGTGCGCGAAACAAAAAAGGGAGATAACTCAAAAATTAGCTATGCAAGAGTTGTCATTCTTGTGCGCGACACACCTTCGGGTCGTGGTCTATGCATGTGTGAAGTTTCATGAAAATATTCCAAAGGGTGTTCGAGTTATGCTCCGGACAAGAAGTGTCTGCGGCGGACGCGTACGCGGACGCGGCGCGCTGTCAAATCCATAGTATCCCCCGACGGAGTCCGGGGGATACAATTACCTGTGGTCAGATATAGTGGTCAAGACTGGACATTTGCACATGCTAGCACATGCTTGCACATGCACAGGTGAATGGTTCTCCCAGTCTCTATTGTTCTCTCTCCAGGTAAGGTGTACAGAGCACACGAGAAAAGGTGTACAGAGCAGACGAGAAAACGGGTCTTCATGCATTATTGTCCAGTTTGTAGAGTACGCAAAACAAAAAAGGGAGATAACTAAAAAATTAGCTACGCAAGAGTTGTAATTCTTGTGCGTGACACACCTCCGGGTCGTGAATGTGCCAAGTTTGTGACCTTGACCTTGGGATAAGTGCCGAGAGGTGGCTCATGGATTTGCTACAGCATGATAGAGGGTCATCTGAGGAATGCATGTATGAAATAACAAGGTGTTCCATGAAAGGAAACAGAAGTTATCAGACATTTACCCAATGTTAAGTTTATGAATGTGCCAAGTTTGTGACCTTGACATTGGGGTAAGGGCTGGGTGGTGGGTCATGGATTTGCTACAGCATGATAGAGGGTCATCTGAGGAATGCATGTATGAAATAACAAGGTGTTCCATGAAAGGAAACAGAAGTTATAAGACATTTACCCAACGTTAAGTTTATGAATGTGCCAAGTTTGTGACCTTGACCTTGGGGTAAGTGCTGGGTGCTGGGTCATGGATTTGCCACAGCATGATAGAGGGTCATCTGAGGAATGCATGTATGAAATAACAAGGTGTTCCATGAAAGGAAACAGAAGGTATAAGACATTTACCCAACGTTAAGTTTGTGGAGGACGCCGACGCCGCCGGGGATATGCCATAAGCTCTTCTGCACTTCGTGCAGGCGAGCTAAAAATGGCTGCCAAGGAGAGATAAGTATCGGAAAATTTTCAAAATAAATAGGCTTCTTTGTCTTGCCATGATAAACATGTATACCGAATTTGGTTTCGATCGGTGAAGTCGAACTTGAGTTATTGCGTGGACAAGGATACAGAGTGCGAAAATTAAAAATGGCTGCCAAGGAGAGATAAGTATCTGAAATTTTTGAAAATCAATAAGCTTCTTTGTCTTGCCATGATAAACATGTATAACGAATTTGGATTCGATCGGTGAAGAACTTGAGATACAGAGAGCGAAAAATAAAAATGGCCGCCAAGAGGAGATAAGTCATCGGAAATTTTTCAAAATCAATGGGCTTCTTCGGCTTGCCGTGATAAAAATGTAAATTTGGTTACAATCCGTCAAGTAGACCTCTAGTTATTGCGTGGACAAGTTGTGCCCGCCAGCCCGCCGCCCGCCCGTACAAGATGAATACACAATACGTCCCGTTTTTTCAAACGGGCGTATAAAAAGCTGCCAAATCATGTTTATGGTAAGAAGCATGGAGAATAAACTAGATGGCCACAGCCCGCATGTCGCGCCTGACGAGGCTTTGATAGTATACCGAACAAGAAAATGTGGCCTATCGGCATGAATGCCCCCGGCGGCAAATTGAAGAAATTATGGCAAAGTTAATAATAAATTTGAATGAGTTAAAAGTTAAAAGTTGTGAAGGTCAAAAGGTCATGGTCATATTAAGGACAGCATGGATGTGTGGTATTTGTGCACAAGTATGATGTGCACAAGTATGATGTACTGAAATATTATAGTGATCCTTCAAGGGATATAGAAGATACGACAGAATTGAGAAACTGCCGCAAACTTCTTAAAAGACAGAATTGAGAAACTGCCGCGAACTTCTTAATGTGTGAAAAGTTCAAAGTTGTGAAGGTCAAAAGGTCAAGGTCATATTAAGGGCAGCATGACTGTCTGGCATTTTTCCACAAGTATGACGTATTGAAATATTGAGGTAATCTAAAAGGGATATAGAAGTTATGACAGAATTGAGAAACTCCGGCAAACTTCTTAATGTGTGAAGGTCAAAAGGTTAAGGTGATATTCCAGGCGGCATGGATGTGTGGCATTTGTCCACAAGTATGCGGTGTTGAAATATTTAAGTAATCCACCAAGGGATATAGAATTTATGACAGAAATGAAACTCCGGCGAACTTCTTGATGTGTGAAAAAGTTCAAAGTTGTGAAGGTCGAAATGTCAAGGTCATATTAAGGGCATCATGGATGTGTGGCATTTGTCCTCAAGTATGCTGTGTTGAAATATTTAAACAATACTTCAAGGGACATAATTGAGAAACTCTGGCGAACTTCTTTATGTGCAGGACAAACGGACGGACTCCCAGACACACAGTCCAAACACTATATGCCTCTGGCTCTACCAAGACCGGGAGCATAAAAACTTTAACCAAAAACTTTTAACCTCGAACGCATGTATGTACGCCAATGTGCCGACTACATGGCACTGTCTGCAAGCGGGCGAGACAAAACTCAACAGCAGATGAAAAGATTTAATTCAGCATTGATATTTATTAACCCTTTCAACACCACATGCCTGTAGTGGTATTGGCAAACAGTGTAGATCCAAATGAGCCGGCTCGTATTTCATGATTTTTTTAGAGCAAAATCACCCCCTTTTCATAAATGGACCAGTCTGAAAATCATTTTGTGATGATTGGATTGGTTGCACAATTAACATCGAAATTCATTCACTCGGGAACTGTTTGAACCTGCGGCCTACAGACTTGGGGTTCAAACAGTTCCATCGTGCCACGGGAAACGTTTACCCACGGCTGGACATGGTCGAACCTTATATTTATTAAACAAGTTTACTGATTCTACGTTGAAATCAGTCAAAAGTTTAATATAGCGGAATCGATATGTCAGAGAATTGTGCATTTTGTGATACAAGCATGAAATTTGGTGCACTGTTAGGAAACATTATTTTAATTATTTTTAGCTATAGGGACATCTCAGATTTGTCACGTCACAAAAATGGCAGCCATTTTCCAAAATGGTCGCCACCAATATTATGTGGATATGGGTAACTGGCATAATGTCACTGAAATAGAAACAATATAATTCTTTTTTTATCTCACGACCTATGTAGTATCATAGATTTGAATATCATTCCCATAAATATCATTTAAATATCTGAAAATTGTGGCCATTTTAAAAATGGCCGCCACAATGGTGGATTTTTTTAAAATATTTTCTAAGTTTAATTTACTTTGATCTATTTGATAGTGATACAAAGCCTACGGTATACCACATTACGTGTATATGGTATTTGGAAGGATGGATACAAACAAAACATAGCAGTGATTCATGTCTTCACTATCGTAGTAATGTAATCTGTAAGATTTCTTCACCCACAATAATTTGCATGTGATTTTACATTCGTCATATTGTTCTGTGTTTTCACAAGGTTAAACTAATGGGCAAACTCTTCATGATGTTTAATACTGATATGAAACATCCCGTACAGGTCTACATATATATGATATACATACATGTACGTGCTATTATTTGATCCACGCAATCAACAAAATATGCCATCAGTTACAGATTTACAATAAAATGATTTGTACCTGGTACATGAATAGTAATTAATAAACTCTGGCATGTACTTGTTATGTATGTATGTGCACATTTCACATTTAAAGACACTGTGTCTCAGATATACAATATGTGAACTGAAAATGACTTATGTTGCGTGTATTTATCAGTGTGTGCATTCACCACCACACTGGCACAGAGCAGTACATGGAAGTGCTGCCTTATTACATTTGCACTGTTATTACATTTACATTTGCACTGTCCCCTGTATCCCTTTTTACAGCTGCACCTTAAGGGATCTCGGCAAGCTTTTATAGCTCCCGGCTGAGCAGTCCAGAATAATTCCCACTCATTATCGTTGCCTTTTTCCAACCCCAATCGCTTGGTGATTGAAGCACCGTGATGGAATCATCATTTGACCCCAGCTGTGACTCGCTTGATATACTGCCCTTCTAGTGTGCAGTATAAGCGCCGTCTTTGTAGGTGGGATATTATCAAGTGCCCTACTATCGCGCCTCATCAACAATATAACGAACGCTTGTCCGGTCATACAACAACACTACAAAACGTTTGAGTGGTTGAATCCAGTCTACTATGGACTCTGGTGCGGATGTAAAACAAAATGGTGTTACTTCACCATATGCCTTCCAAGTGTCCCGTATAAAATGAGTAACATTGGTAAAGCAACACACATATCTGGGCCCAATTCCCGTACCATACCATGTGCGGACAAGAGCCGAATTTTCCCTGTTCCAAATGCTACCAAGTACTCAATATGAAGACGCTGGGCTGATGTAACTGGCAAAAGGAGAATATCCGTGTCAACAGTATGTATCGATATATCCTTCTTTCGCGGCATCTGCCACATAACGCAATATACTGGTATCAACTTCCTCATGGGTACACGGTACAAGAGCCGACATGCCTGTATGCGCATGTGCTAATGACTTGTTTGTCAGTTGCAAGCGTTGCTAGAGGTGTTGTCAGATAGGCAAATAGTTCCATCTTGTTTCATCAATCCGAAGAAACTCTTGCCAGTTTTCAGAAACTGTAATTGATGGTGCTACACGTCTACATACACGTTTGTTCGTTTGTTTGTTTGTTGGTGCCTAACGACCTATCAACAGCTAATGCCATTTAAGGCCGGGCCAACAGGTTCGATCCAATAACCTGCTGAATTGGGGGAAAAAATCCCAAAATCAGAACGGAATATTTACATAAAGAAATATTTTCAGCCTTGAAATCAGAATAACATAACCGGGTGACAGGTCCATACCACACCAAAGCCTCTCTTGCTTCGTGTACCTGCCTTCAAACTATTTGACTTGTACTCATCCCAAACTACATCCAACCGACTTGCATGCTGCAATTGTGAACTGATGTAGAAGTCATTAACTGTCATGATAGTGAGAGGTCGAAGCAAGTTGACTATGGCAGTACCGTCAATGTTTGACAGCATCTATCGTGGAAATTGGATCATTCTCTAGCACAGGGAGCATATCTTCCAAACAGCCTACGAGGTCAGATTTAGTGCCAGTTTTTATGCTGCCCATGTGTGACAAGGATGGAGGATATGCATGGTTTTCATGCGCAAACAACTCGTCAACATTTCCACCTTTCGTCTGAGACATTTTATAAAGCATAGAGTAGAGAGAACAGTTATTCTTCAGAGACTTTGATTTCTCATGGACTGGCGATCGACTGAAGAGGGCAAGATTGTTTCTCTTGATAGTGTCGACAATAGAGTTTGCTTGGCTGATACAGCTTATACTGTCTTATACAGATCTTGTACATATGTCTCACATTGCTGCGGGTCAAGATTCTCAATATGTCGCACAGAAGATATTACTCCTGAATCCATAATATAGCTGGCGGATAGTTCCAGTAGGTCTTTGCTACTATCAGTGAAAGGATTCCCCACCTCCTCTACAAGTTTCGTCAGTGAGTTCACATCCCGAACGACTCTCTTGCAATTCGACAGCACACTTTTTTTTACATGTTCACTAATTTCCTTTATTAATACATTCCGATCAGTAGACTAGATGGCCGCGGCCTGCATGTCGCGCCTTGTGGCGAGGCATGGACACTAAAAAAAAAGATATAGCATAACGAAAAACTTTAACCGACGGACGACGACGAACACATTGCGGTAACAATAGCTCACATGAGCTTCGCTCAGGTGAGCTAAAAACTTAACCAAAACTTTAAAAACTTAACCAAAAACTTCAAAGTAATTTGACCTTGACATTGGGCACAGGGGCCGCACGGGAGGGGGGTAGAAAGAAAATATAGATGATGATAAACACCCATGTGAAGTTTCAAGGTAATGGGCAAAGCAGTTGCAGAGATATAGTATAACGAAAAACTTTAACGAAAAACTTTAACCAAAAAACTTAACCAAAAAACTTAACCAAAAACTTTAACCAAAGAACTTAACCAAAAACTTTAACCAACAAACTT
>CM055275.1:25831439-25862272 GCA_029237695.1 Conchocele bisecta | reverse complement strand
ACCAAAATTGCGAAGTGTACTTATCTTGCTAAGTACACTGTGAGGGAGAAATATTGATAAATTTATTAATGTTTATTATACTGAATTTATTATATTATCACAGCCATTTTGGCTGTGATAATGTAATAAATTCAGTATAATAATTCTGCATACTTTTAATCATCAAATATTTGTAGCCGTTAGTTCTACATGTATATGAAATAATGCATTTCGGTAAAAATAAATGATTGCTCCCTCAAAACATACTTAGCTAGATAAGTATGCTTAGCAATTTTGGTGCAATCGGCTACTGTAGTTCCCGATGACTCCCAAAAAGGAGTCAATTACTCAGAATTTTAAGAATTGACTCCTAAACTCAATTTGTAAGGAGTCAGTTTGACTCTCAGTCACGCACTTGCAAAAATTGCATTTGCTCTTAGGTTCAACAATTTTATTTGATAATCATGCTGACATTATGAGTAAGCTATTGTTTTAACATTTGAAATTGTGGAAAGTTTGTTGATGAAAATAGACGTCAAATGACTAAATTTTACCAAATGACTCCACAAATGCAGACAGAGGAGCCAAAAGACACCTGGCATAAACTGGCTACTGGAAGCCCCGAGTCCATCCTGATTTGGGAAGGGAAACTTTTAGTTATTGATGAAAATGTATTTACATGATTTTTTTTTATTATATTTAATGTGTTTAATGGCCAAAAGTTTGTCAACAGAAAACGGGCAACAGGCTGTGGCAAATTGCTCAGAGCACGAGATAAGGAACATACACTGCAGCTTCATTATAACGCGGTCGCGTATAGCGCGATCTCCATTATAACGCGGGTCTCTCGTGGATCCCAAAAAAATATTTAAAAAATAGAGAAAAAAAAGAAAAAAAAAAAACAAAGAAAAAAAAAAGAAAAAAACAAAAAAACGTGACCATAGGCATTATTTATTATCAATTAGTCCGTTTAAGCGTCTGTTGATCGCGAGTAGTATACATTGTAATAAGCGTCTGTCTATCGCGAGCACTATACAACATAATAAGCATGATTTTATAAATAACTTGTATGTTTAATACATTAATACATACAAGTTTGTATGTCATAGACATTATTAATAATTACTTTAACTTCTGTTCAAATGACATGATTTTATATGAGTCCGTTGCTAATGGAATTCTCGCAATAGTTGGTAACCGAAATGCGAATGATACCAGTAACCCGTGCAGTACCAATACCCGTGCATGTCCCGAAATTTTATAACGCGGTCGGATTCGATCGCGGTTTGAAATCTTGGACCCCGACCACCGCGTTATAATGGAGCTGCAGTGTATTAATGTAAATTATTTTACCTGAATATGCAATTATTTTCAACTAGATGGCCATGGCCTGCATGTCGCGCCTTGTGGCGAGGCATGGACACTAAAAAAAAAGATATAGTATAACGAAAAACTTAACCAAAAAACTTAACCAAAAACTTTAACCAAAAAACTTAACCAAAAACGTTAATCAAAAAACTTAACCAAAAACTTCAAAGTAATTTGACCTTGACACTGGGCACAGGGGCCGCACGGGAGTGGGGTAGAATGAAAATACAGATGAAGATAAACACCCATGTGAAGTTTCAAGGTGATGGGCAAAGCAGTTGCAGAGATATAGAATAACGAAAAACTTTAACCAAAAAACTTAGCCAAAAAATATAACCAAATACTTTAACCAAAAACTTTTACCACAAAACTTAACCAAAAAACTTAACCAAAGAACTTAACCAAAAACTTCTAAGTAATTTGACCTTTACTTTGGGCACAGGGGCCGCACGGGAGGGGGTAGAATGAAAATATAGATGATGATAAACACCCATATGAAGTTTCAAGGTAATGGGCAAAGCAGTTGCAGAGATATAGTATAACAAAAAAATTTAACCAAAAAACTTAACCAAAAACTTTAACCAAAAAACTTAACCAAAAACTTCAAAGTAATTTGACCTTGACATTGGGCACAGGGGCTGCACGGGAGGGGGGTAGAATGAAAATATAGATGATGATAAACACCCATGTGAAGTTTCAAGGTAATGGGCAAAGCAGTTGCAGAGATATAGTATAACGAAAAACTTTTAACCAAAAAACTTAACCAAAAAACTTCACCAAAAACTTTAACCAAAGAACTTAACCAAAAACTTTAACCAAAAAACTTAACCAAAAAACTTAACCAAAAACTTTAACCAAACAACTTAACCAAAAACTTTAACCAAAAAACTTAACCAAACAACTTAACCAAAAACTTTAACCGGACACACGTACGTACGCCAAAGTGCCGACTATATCGCGCTTTCCGCAAGCGGGCGCGACAAAAATGGCAGTAATAATAATTTAAAACTACTGTGATTTTCAAAAAATGGCGCAAAAATCATCTACTAAAGTATAAAATGTGCAGGTCAAACAATTGATTTTCAACTATGGTGGCATTTTGTTCTCCTTTATTCCCAATTTTTTAACGTGCGTAAAATTTTGTCATCTTTCGACGTCATTTACAGAAAATATCACAGTTTCTGTTAATAAATTTCATGAACAATTGCTCATTTTCTTAGGTACAAAATCACATAGCAGAGCTGCAGATAAGGTGCATATTAGCGTATTTTACGCACTTATTTAGCTGAATACGCATTGATTATCAAAAATGGGAGTACAAAATATGCATTTATTTTCAAATTGAGTTGTTAAAATACGGTAATTAAGTTAAAAATTTACTTAGTTGAGCTGCAAAAAGCTCAAATAAGTGATTCTTTAAAAAAAAATAATTTGTATCACTTGTTCCCTATTTAAACGTACATGCCCACGCAGTAGGTTATAATATAGTGATACAGATACTTTTGTATATTCTGTACATATGAAAATTCCTGGCAAAATAAACATTCATTCACCATTATCCCACGTATTGATTGGCATTATTATACATTTTATTTTAGACGAAAATGTTCACACTGATATCAGGGGCGATAACCGTGTTTCCTTAAAATGTTAACGGACATTACTATTTAGTCTCTGTATTTATTTTTTGATGTGCAATGATCATACTTTATAATCTGTCGAAAATATTATTTTTTCAAGGGACGCATTTCATTAGTATAAATAAGTAAAAAATGTCATGCCTCATTTGCATACTAAAATAGCCTGACACCAACGCACTACACTATCAGTAAAATAAATATTACTAAATGATTATATATCTGTTTTCTGGGCACTTGTAAGTTTTATAACTGGTGGAATAGTGACACAATTATACACTTATTTAATTCCTATAAAGAACATTTTGTGCTTACTGAGTGGGCATGTAACTTTAATAAGGAAGGACATCAATAATACATTTGAAAAAGTAAAATACGCATTGAATTTGAAATATGTGGGTATAATACACTTCAGATAAAAAACTTATCTGGAGCTCTCACATAGCACATCCCATATAGCAGTATAGACGAAAGCCGAAAGACGCCGAATGCTGTGTTCAAACTGACATACCAGATATTTTATACGACTCCGCCCCTTTACTGTCAAAGTAACAACAGTCATCTTCGACAGGGTCGTCAACTCGTTTACTGATGTCAGTGACGAGAAGATAGACGGCTCGCGATGAAAGGAACATTTGGTGGGTCGTGTAGAATACGGACTGCCCGGCAAAGTCCCAGATAGACAGGTCGGCGTAGTCCGAGTTATCTGACGCACCCTTGTTTGAAATCAGCTCCTGCCGTAAGAATATATAAGTATGTCTGTCGTGGAAATATAGAAATATATCTGACACGGAAATGTAGCAATATATGTGTCACGGAAATATATCTGTCACAGAAATATAGAAATATGTCAGCCGTGGATATGTAGAAATATGCCTGTCGCGTAAATGTAGAAATATGTCTGTCACAGAAATATAGAAATATGTCTGTCGCGGAAATCTAGAAATATGTCAGCCGTGGATATGTAAAAATATTTCTGTGCGGAAATGTAGAATATATCTGTCGCGGAAATGTAGAAATATGTCTCGTCGTGGAAATGTAGAAATATGCCTGTCCCAGAAATATGTCTGTCGCGGAAATGTAGATATATGTCAGCCGTGGATATATAAAAATATGCCCATCGCTGAAATATAGAAATATATCTGTCGCAGAAATATAGAAATTGCGACAGATATATTTCTATGTCTGTCGCGGAAATGTAGAAATGTCCGTCACAGAAAGATAGATTCGCGGAAATGTAGAAATATGTCTGTCCTGGAAATGTAGAAATAGGTCTTTCAAAGAATTGTAGAAAAATGTCCGTCACAGAAAGATAGAAATATGTCTTGTCGCTGAAATGTAGAAATATGTCTGTCGCGGAAATGTGGAAATATGTCAGCCGTGGATATGTAAAAATATGTCCATTGCAGAAATATATCAGTCCCAGAAATGTATGTAGAAATATGTCTGTTGCGGAAATGTAGAAATATGTCTGTCACGGAATTGTAGAAATGTCAGTCACAGAAAGATAGATTCAAGGAAATGTAGAAATATGTCTGTCGTGGAAATGTGTCTTTCACATAATTGTAGAATATGTCTGTCGTTTAAATGTAGAAATATGTCTGTAACAAAAAATAGAAATATGTCTGTCGCGGAAATGTAGAAATATGTCGGCCGTGGACATGTAGAAATATGCCGGTCGCAGAAATATAGAAATATCTGTCGCGGAAATGTAAAAATATGTCAGCCGTGGATATGTAAAAATATGTCTGTCGCGTAAATGTAGAAATATGTCTGTCACGGAATTGTAGAAATATCAGTCACAAAAACATAGATTAGCGGAAATGTAGAACTATGTCTGTCGTGGAAATGTAGAAATATGTCTTTCACAGAATTGTAGAAATA
Source organism: Conchocele bisecta (assembly GCA_029237695.1). Lineage (NCBI taxonomy): Eukaryota > Metazoa > Mollusca > Bivalvia > Lucinida > Thyasiridae > Conchocele > Conchocele bisecta. Next base: position 25,857,404 of record CM055275.1, on the reverse strand, counting down.
TGCCTGTCGTGGACATGTAGAAATATATCATTCATGGAAATGTAGAAATATGTCTGTCATGGAAATGTAGAAATATGTCTTTCACATAATTGTAGAAATATGTCCGTCACAGAAAGATAGAAATATGTCCGTCACAGAAAGATAGAAATATGTCTGTCGCAGAAATATAGAAATATGTCTGTCGTGGAAATGTAGAAATATGTCTGTCATGGAAATGTAGAAATATGTCTTTCACAGAATTGTAGAAATATGTCTGTCGTGGAAATGTAGAAATATATCGTTCATGGAAATGAAGAAATATATGTCGCAGAAATTTAGAAATATATTTGTTGCGGAAATGTAGAACTATGTCTGTTGCCGAAATGTAGAAATATGTCTGTCACATAAATGTAGAAATATGTCTTTGTTTTTGTATCACTGAGCATGCGCATGGAAGACAAAACGGGGAAACAAACAAACAAACAGTAGTTTGTGTAAACTGTACCTGATAAAAGTAAGCACTTAGAAATAAACCAACCTTCAGGTCCTTCAAGATGGCGTTTTCGTTTTCGTTCTCGTTAGAGGTTACCTCCACATCCACTTCCCGAACCGAGTCATTTGTGTCAGACGTTTCGCCATGACTCGCATAATCAACCGGGTCTTTCGTGTCTACAGACAATTTGCCATCACTCGCATAATTGGGGTCATCGGACGCCGCTACAAAGTTGCCAATTGGTGAAACATACGGAGCACATACTCTGTTCTCCTGTTCGAAATAAAGATGAGAGATTCACCGAGACTAAGCCGGTGGCAGCAAAGGAAAAGAGGGCACATTTGAATGTGGATTTGCCACAGCGCAGTAGAGGACCCTTGGAGCAATGCGTGTGTGAAATATGAAGCAAATCCAAGCAAGGAAACAGAAAATATAGGCCATTATTTACCCGAGCAACTGAGCGTTAAGGTTTCGAGATGCGCAAAGTACGTGACCTTGTCCCTGGGCTTAGAAGGGGCGGCACGGACATGGATTTGCCACAGCGCAGTAGAGGACCCTTGGAGCAATGTGTGTGTGAAATATGAAGCAAATCCAAGCAAGGAAACAGAAAATATAGGCCATTATTTACCCGAGCGAGTGAGCGTTAAGGTTTCGAGATGCGCAAAGTATGTGACCTTGTCCCTGGGCTTAGAAGGGGCGGCACGGACATGGATTTGCCACAGTGCAGTAGAGGACCCTTGGAGCAATGCGTGTGTGAAATATGAAGCAAATGCAAGCAAGGAAACAGAAAATATAGGCCATTAACACCCGAGCGACTGAGCGTTAAGGTTTCGAGATGCACAAAGTATGTGAACTTGACCCTGGGCTTAGAAGGGGCGCCACGGACGTGTATTTGCCACAGCGCAGTAGAGGACCCTTGAAGCAATGTGTGTGTGAAATATGAAGCAAATCCAAGCAAGGAAACAGAAAATATAGGCCATTATTTACCCGAGCGACTGAGCGTTAAGGTTTCGAGATGCACAAAGTATGTGACCTTGACCCTGGGCTTAGAAGGGGCGGCACGGACGTGTATTTGCCACAGCGCAGTAGAGGACCCTTGGAGCAATGCGTGTGTGAAATATGAAGCAAATCCAAGCAAGGAAACAGAAAATATAGGCCATAATATAGGACGGACGGACAAGACAGACGGACGCCTACGACGCCGAGGGTATGCCATAATCACGGCTTCCTTAGGAAGGCGCGCTAAAAACAAGAGGGCCATTGTGGCCATATATCGCTCACCTGGTTATTATATATATGCTGTTATCATGCCTCATTTGCATATGAAAATAGCCTGATACAACCGCGAGTCACTATCATTAAAATAAATATTACTAAATAATTATATTTGTATAGCGAGCACTTGCAGGGCCTGAAAATAGCAGCTTTTACCAGTAGGTTCGGGATATATGTCTGTTTCATACTAAATGACTCGTCACACCATGTGTAAATACTTGAATATGTCACCAAAAATTACCTTATAAAACGATAATCAGAACGGATTTAGCATCGCCACTAATGATGATCGCAATTTCAATTTTATCACAGGTCCGGTAGACTTTTTACTTGTAAAATACAAAGGTCCGACATTAAAATTAGCAGGTCTAGGACCTCGGACTAGTGCTATTTTCAGGCCCTGATGCAAGTAAATCTGAGAGACCTGTATACATTCATTATTCCTACAAAGTCTTGTTGAAACCAGTCTGATGATGGGAAGACATTGTTTAACCCTTAGACCGCTACACACAACAATTGTTGTCTGCTGTTGCTTTTACATCTTGCCTTCTTTCTCAATAAAAACATCGTTTGACAGCACTTCAGAATCATTTTCAACAGAAATGATTCTAAAGTGCTGTCAAAGCATGTTGTAAATTATTGTAAAGTGCTGTCAAAGCATGTTTTTGATTATAAAAATGGAAAATAGAAAATAAACAGCAGACGACAAAAAATTAAGATAGCGGTGTAAGGGTTAAAGATTTTGTCCAACTTTACACGGCGGCCATTTTAGATTATGTGACGACATCCAATTTGAAAAATCTGTAATGTTTCACCGAAAGACAATAGCTATGAAGTTAAGCGGTTAGTAAGAACAAGAGGGCCATGATGGCCCTAATTCGCTCACCTGACTCCATGAACACCAGAGGAGAATGTGACATTGAGTTCATGTGTTTTAAAACTAGATGGCCGTGGCCTGCATGTCGCGCCTTGTGGCGAGGCATGGACACTAAAAAAAAAGATATAGTATAACGAAAAACTTTAACCAAAAAACTTAACCAAAGACTTTAACCGGACAGACGTACGTACGTACGTACGTACGCCAAAGTGCCGACTATATCGCGCTTTGCAAGCGGGCGCGAAAAAAACTTTAACCAAAAACTTCAAAGTAATTTGACCTGGACATTGGGCACAGGGGCCGCACAGGAGGGGGGTAGAATGAAAATATTAGATAATGATAAACACCCATGTGAAGTTTCAAGGTAATGTGCAAAGCAGTTGCAGAGATATAGTATAACAAAAAACTTTAACCAAAAAACTTAACCCAAAACTTTAACAAAAAACTTTAACCAAAAAACTTAACCAAAAACTTCAACCAAAAAACTTAACCAAAAACTTCAAAGTAATTTGACATTGGGCACAGGGGCCGCACGCGAGAGGGGTAGAATGAAAATATAGATGATGATAAACACCCACGTGAAGTTTCAAGGTAATGGGCAAAGCAGTTGCAGAGATTTTGTATAACAAAAAAACTTTTAATAAAAAAACTTAACCAAAAAACTTAACCAAAAACTTCAAAGTAATTTGACCTTGACATTGGGCACAGGGGCCGCACGGAAGGGGGGTAGAATGAAAATATAGATGCTGATAAACACCCATGTGAAGTTTCAAGGTAATGGGCAAAGCAGTTGCAGAGATATAGTATAACGAAAAACTTTAATGAAAAACTTTAGGAAAAAACTTAAACAAAGAACTTAACCAAAAACTTTAACCAAAGAACTTAACCAAAAACTTTAACCAAAAAACTTAACCAAACAACTTAACCAAAAACTTTAACCAAAAACTTTAACCAAAAAACTTAACCAAACAACTTAACCAAAAACTTTAACCGGACAGACGTACGTACGTACACCAAAGTGCCGACTATATTGCGCGTTCCGCAAGTGGGTGCGACAAAAATTGTGCTATTTTTAGATGGCGGTCATGCGATGATTGTCATTTTACCAAATCTGAAAATGCTTCACCCAAGGATCTTAACTTCCTATGAAGTTTGGCCAGCATCGGCTATGTGGTTCCTGAGAAAAAGACGTTCAAAATCTTGAATAAATGGACCTTTTGGTGGCCATCATGGATAACATAATGATCCGATTCTGACAAATATTGCACCAGAGCAATCGCCTCATCGATACCTTCAATTTGATATATGGCATGAGCATATTAGGTCAAAAATAAAATTTGACCCCAATTTGACCCCACGGGCCATGCCCATTTTTGACCCCAGGGTCACCATTTTCACAACTTTTAAAGAGCATTGTAAATCGATCATTCCTACCAAGTTTAGTCGAAATCCGGCTAGCGGTTCATGAGAAGATTTTTTAAGAATTTATGCTATTTTTAGACAGCAGCCATCTTGGATTAGTGATGACCTCCATTTTAACAAATCTGAAAAGGGTTCACCCATGGACCATAACTTTTAAGTTTGGCTACCATGGGGCCAAGCGGTTCATGTGAAGAAGAATTTTGAAATCTCTAATAAAAGAACGACATTTTGACATTTCGGCGGCCATCTTGGACGACATAACAATCCGATTTCGACAAAAAATGTACCAGAGTGATCGCCTAATTGATACGTTCGATTTGATATATAACATGACCATATTCGGTCAAAAATAAAATTTGACCCCACAGGCCACGCCCATTTTTGACCCCAGGGTCACCATTTTAACAACTTTGAAAGAGCAATGTACATCGATCATTCCTACCAAGTTTCGTCGAAATCCGGCTAGCAGTTCATGAGAAGAACATTTTTTAAGAATTTATGCTATTTTTAGACGGCGGCCATCTTGAATTAGCGATGACCTCCATTTTAACAAATCTGAAAAGGCTTCACCCATGGACCATAACTTTTAAGTTTCGCTACCATGGGCCAAGCGGTTCATGTGAAGAAGAATTTTGAAATCTCTAATAAAAGAACGACCTTTTGACCTTTCGGCGGCCATCTTGGATGACATAACAATCCGATTTCGACAAAAAATGCACCAGAGTGATCGCCTCATTTATACCTTGAATTTGATATATGATATGACCATATTCAGTCAAAAATAAAATTTGACCCCAATTTGACCCCCACGGGCGACGCCCATTTTTGACCCCGGGGTCACCATTTTAACAACTTTGAAAGAGCACTGTACATCGATCATTCCTACCAAGTTTTGTCGAAATCCGGTTGGCGGTTCTTGAGAAGAAGATTTTTTAAGAATTTGTGCTATTTTTAGACGGCTGCCATCTTGGATTACATAATGACGTTATTTTAACAATTTTGTAATCACCCTACCTAAGGACCATGACGATGAAGTTTGGTGACTATAGACCCAATGGTTACCAAGGAGAAGACGTTTGAAAATGTTCAAGAACGACGGACGACGATGCCCTTTTGTGATCCCGGTGTCATTATTTTAACAAATCTGAAAAAGCATCGACTGTCGATCATTGCTGTCAAGTTTCGTTAAAATCTGTCAACGGTTCGTGAGAAGATTTAAAAAAAAAAATGACCTACTTTTCCACAGCGGCCATCTTGGATCAGGCTACCTAAAAATTTACAAATCTGACATGTCCCCACCCATAGATCATCCCTGTGAAGTTTGACCAACACCGGCCAAGCGGTTCACGAGGAAGAAGACCTTCGGCGGCCATCTTGCATGACCTAATCATCTGATTTCGACCAAAAATGATCCAGAGTGAAAGAGCATTAACTGCTGATCATTCCTGTCAAGTTTCGTCTGGTAGTTCATGAAAAGAAGATTTTTTTAAGAAGTTTACCTACATTTACACGACGGCTATTTTGGATTAAAGGACGACCTCCAATTTTACAAATTTGACATGCCCCACCCATAGATCATCCCTGTGAAGATTGACCAATATTGGCCCAGCGGTTCACTAGAAGACGTTAGAAATATCTAATAAAAGGATGATATTTTGACCTTTCGGCGGCCATCATGGATGACATACTCATCCGATTTCGACAATAAATACTCCAGTGATTGTCTAGTCGATACCTTCGATTTGATATATGACCATATTCGGTCAAATGTGAAATTTTACCCATACCCCCCCCTCACTGATTTTTTACCCCGGGGCCACCATTTTAACACATCTAAAACAAAACAGCATGGACTATCAATTATTCCTGCCAAGTTTCGTTGAAATTGGACTAGCGGTTCGTGAGAAGAAATCTTTTTAAGAATTTGACCTACTTCTCCACGGCGGCCATCTTGGATTAAAGTACGACCTCCAAATTTACAAATCTGACATGCCCCACCCATAGATCATCCCTGTGAAGATTGACCAATACTGACCCAGCGGTTCACTAGAAGATGTTAGAAATCTCTAATAAAAGGATGATCTTTTGACCATTCGGCGGCCATCATGGATGACATAATCATCCAATTTCGACAATAAATACTCCCAGAGTGATTGTCTAGTCGATATCTTCGATTTGATATATGACCATATTCGGTCAAATGTGAAATTTTACCCATATCCGCCCCCACCCCCTGATTTCTGACCCTGGGGCCACCATTTTAACACATCTAAAACAGCATGGACTATCAATTATTCCTGCCAAGTTTCGTTGAAATTGGCCTAGCGGTTCGTAAGAAGAAATCATTTGACCTACTTTTCCACGGCGGCCATCTTGAATTAAGCGACAACCTCCAATTTTACAAACCTGAAAAAGCCCCACCCATATATCATCTCTGTAAAGTTTGACCAACATTGGCTCAGCGGTTTGAGAAGACGTTTGAAATTATGGACGGACGGACGAAAAACGGTAACAATAGCTCACCTGAGCCAAAGGCTAAAAAATAAACAATATCACGACAAACCCTAATCGCTCAAGTTTAATTCGTTATTAAATGCATTAATTATGATAACCTCATTAATAATGTGTAGTTATTATTAACTGGGTTAATTACCTTTTGCAGCTCATATAAGTGAATTTCCATCTTTATTACAAGTTATTATTCTCAGGCGCTGCCAAATCATGTTTTTGTTAAGAAATATGTCAAATATAAATAAACAGCAGACAATTATTTTTGTTTCCAGCCATTTCATGGTTAAGTAATCACTGACCAGCCTGAAATTGTGACTGAGCGACTTCCTTCAGTTCGGTGGTGTCGACACCCGATGTGCTGTTGTTGTTACAGTTGTCATTGGCGTCATCTAGCCCTGCCTCCTTCACCAACGACTCATCCTCATTGGATGATTTCTGCGACAACACCTTCACCAGCTTCTTCAACAATGTGTCATCCTTCTCATCTGTGATTGGTTAAAAACTTTGATAGTAAACAAGGCAAAATTAGAATTAGACGGACATCATTGTGATCACTATGTCTCACTTTCCGCAAGCGGGCTCGACAAAAACTATGTACCCCTCGACATACTTTGCTGGATGGACAATAAAAACTTCAATGCAAATTTCGAAATGCTAATGTTTCCTGTTACAGACAGATTGATGAACGGACGGACAACCAGATGGAAAGGTGAAACTATAAGCCCCTCGGTATACTTTGTAAGATATTGGTATAATAACAGAGATATTCTAGTCTATATTGGAAGTCCTACCGTTTGAGAGCTGAGCCTGGTAAATACCATAGCAAATTTAAATTAGAAATGTGACCTGGAAACTGGAGTTCACAAAGAAAGGGGCCCACTTGTTCGATCTGTAGCCTATTTCACCAACATTGCAAAGTATTATCTAGCAAAGTATACTTTGATGGAGAAATTTTAAAATGAAGGATAAATTTATTAATTTTACTATACTGAATTTATTACATTATCACAGCCATTTTGGCTGTGATAATGTAATTCAGTATAATAATTCGGCATACTTTTAATCATCAAATATATGCAGTCGTTAGATCTATATGAAATAATGCATTTCGGGAAAAATAAATGATTACTCTCTGAAAGTATACTTTGCTAGATAAGTTTTTGTTTGTTTTTTGTTGGGGTTTAACGGCCTATCAACAGCTAAGGTCATTTAAGGCCGGGTCAATGGGTTTAGTACTAAATCCCATATATTACCTGTACAAGTACATGGACATGTTCAAGTACATGTACAAATGGGGGGAAATCCCAAAATCAGAACTGAATATTTACAATAAGAAAACTATATATTCAGCCCGGAAATCAGAATAATCCTGATCTGATGCCAGGACCTCGCCACACCAGAATCACTTGGCACCTCCCAAAAGCAGTAGGATCAGTAATAACCTTACTACTTTTATAATGGGCAATAAACCAATTCAACTCCCAGGTAACTAAAGAGCCAAAGATAACGTACCGGACGGCCAAACCAGGCAAATCGTGATTCCTATAAGGAGGAACCCATACCGTTAATTTACGCCGTCTCATTTGCCCGACCACCACCCACTGCTAGATAAGTATACTTTGGAATGTTGGTGAAATAGGCTACAGGGCTATATTGGGGCGATGCACACTCGTTATGAATTGCGCTAACCAGACAGCCTAGTTTTGTTTGTTTGTTTATTGGGGTTTAAAGGCCTATCAACAGCTAAGGTAATTTAACAAGAGCTGTAGGAGAACAGCATAGCACGAATACGAGGGTTGTCAATGTACACATAGCTTGACAAACAAGGTGGCCGCAGCCTGCATAAAAACCTTAACCAAGGCTGACTAAAAACCTTAACCAAGGGAAATTAAGTAAGTAATTCAAGGTTAAATGTAGGTCAATGTCAGATGTAGGTCAGGGGTTATTGATGTACATCACTAGGAGATGAAGATTTCCAAGTATGGTTGCTGTAGGCCCAGGAGTATTCCATATAATATACAAGCTTGACTAAAAACCTTAACCAAGGGGAAATAACTAAGTAATCCAAGGGTAAAAGTAGGTCAAGGTCAAATATAGGTCAGGGATTATTGATGTACATCACTAGGAGATGAAGTTGTCCAAGTATGGTTGCTGTAGGCCCAGGAGTATTCCATATACAAGCTTGACTATAAACGTTAACCAAGTTTGAGTACAACCTTAACCAATGAGAAATAACTAACTTACTAAGTAATTCAAGGTTAAATGTAGGTGAAGGTAAAATATACGTCAGGGGTTATTGATGTACATCGCTATGAGAAAAAGTTATCCGAGTATGGTGTATGTATGCACAATAGTATTCCATCTACAAGCTGGACTAAATACCTTAACCAAGGTTGACTAAAAACCTTAACCAAGGTTGACTAAAAACCTTAACCAAGAGGAATTAAGAAAGTAATTCAAGAGGAAATGTAGGTCAAGGTCAAAGATAGATCAGGGGTTAATGATGTACATTGCTATGAGAAAAGGTTGTCCAAGTATGGTGTATGTATGCACAATAGTATTCCATGTACAAGCTCGACTAAAAACCTTAACCAAGGTTGACTAAAAACCTTAACCAAGGGGAATTAACCAAGTAATTCAAGGTTAAATGTAGGTCAAGGTCAAATATAGATCAGGGGTTAATGATGTACATCCCTATGAGAAAAGGTTATCCAAGTATGGTGTCTGTATGCACAATAGTATTCCATGTACAAGCTCGACTAAAAACCTTAACCAAGGTTGACTAAAAACCTTAACCAAGGGGAATTAACCAAGTAATTCAAGGTTAAATGTAGGTCAAGGTCAAATATAGGTCAGGTGTTGTTGATGTACATCACTAGGTGATGAAGTTGTCCAAGTATGGTTGGTGTAGGGCCAGGAGTATTCCATCTACAAGGTTGACTAAAAACCTTAAAGCCCCAAAACGGCTCAAGTTGCCGAATTTGGCCTCCTATTGGGTTTTCCCACACATAAATCCAACAGGTTTCTATTTACACACACTTCGAAACTGTTTGCATTAATTTTGGTACAAAAATGAGTTTGTAGTCGATGAAAATATCAATATTTGTTGATAAACAAACAGCAGGTGCGTGTTTCAAAGCCCGATCGATTTTCCGATAGACGCTCGGGTCAACTCCCCGATTCGCGGCCGATGAATTCTGATAGCCGGAGTTTATCGACTCGCTTCTGAGCCGAAGCCGTTGGGTTACGGAAATGAAATTGTCAATATTGACAATTTGCACTGAGTGGTACACAAAACAAGTTTTTGTTGTCTTCACATTGCAATTAAAATGTAAATCTAAAGACTTCAGATGTATCTATTAGGCAGTATATGTTAGTTTTGTGTACTAAATCAGTTGCCAAACACGTTTTTGTGTTTGAAAAAATTGGAAAATTGTAATACTGAGCCGTTCAGGGCCTTTAACCAAGGGGAATTAACTAAGTAATACAAGAGGAAATGTAGGTCAAGGTCAAATATAGATCAAGGGTTGTTGATGTACATCACTAGGTGATGAAGTTGTCCAAGTATGGTGGGTGTAGGGCCAGGAGTATTTCATATACAAGCTTGACTAAAAACCTTAACCAAGATGGCGACGCCGACGGTGACGCCCGACGCCGACGCCGGGGTGACTACATAAGCTCTAACTATTCTTCGAATAGTCGAGCTAAAAAGCAGGAGCATCAGTAATAATCGTACTACTTTTATAATGGGCAATACACCAATTCAACTCCCAGGTAACAAGAGAGCCAAAGATAACAAGAGTGCCGTAAGTCACAAAATACACTTGTCAAAGATGGGCCAGACAGCGAAGATGCAGAAATGTGAAGCTGTCACCAAGGCAAGAAACATTAATGAGAATGTGAAAATCTATAGCATTGTTTCTTCATCTTGTTGTGATAAACAGGTATACTAATTTAGGTACAGACGTGTAAAGTAGAAATTATATAGAATTGGATATTGGATTGGAAGTTAAAACCCCCTAGATCTGCCCCTGAAAAAGTTGATATTTTTTATATGTGTAGAAGACGTGTGTATAGTTTCAGATCGATTCATTGAACGGTTCCCCATAAAAACACCAAGGTGCACATCTTCAATATGTGTAGAAGACGTGTGTATAGTTTCAGATCAATTGACGGGACGGTTTCAGAGGAGTTGTGTACTCAAACTGAAAAAGTTGATATTTTTTATATGTGTAGAAGACGTGTGTACAAAAATTTCAGATCGATTCATTGAACGGTTTCAGAGGAGTTGTGTACACAAACTCTGTACCCTATATAGAATTGTATACAAAAATGTAGAAAAAATTGCTACGTTAAAAAGGTGATATTTTTGTTGAAGGTACATGCCCACGCAGCAGGTTACACTGTACTACTACTTTTCATTTTCTGTCATGCCTTATATGAGCCATTAATTTGTCTACCCACTAACGAGTTATTTTCAATTACGGCGCGTGTTAATTGGTGTTAAATCACATTGTATATGCCGCGACCAGAAAGGGTATTTTCCGACCTCGTGCTATTTTTACCAATACGCGTCACGTGACACGGTCAATCATATCACATCTTTGACATGCGCAGTGAAGTATCGGAAGTTGAGAAAAAAAATCTCTGTTCGAGTCCAAATCTAAATCTCCACGTAACTCTTTCCATTTGGTGATCTGGTCGCCAATATTAACCACTCTCTCTCTCTGTACTGCCCGTCCCTCAGACATTTCGCCTTTTTTTTGGCCGACGCCGTTTCATACAATTTCCGTCATCGTTTCGACATGCTGATATTCTTGTTTACATATTGGGAAGCCTACTGGCGCGCGTAGTATACAGCGCATGCGCACCGCAAGCCGTGATGTGAAAGTCGGCCAATATAACAAAATCGAAAGATGCGATGGCTCGAAAGATGCGATCACTCGAACAAAATGTGCGGTCCCGTGGCATTTCGAGCCATCGCGATTTCACTGTACGTACCGTTTTTTTTTATAAAACGGTCGTATAAAAACGTACCAAACAAATCGTGATTCCTACAGGGCTCCAGATAAGGAATTAGTAATTGAGTATTGTCACTCCATCATTTCTGAAGCAATTGGGTATTTCAAAATTTTAATTGGGTTACATAAAATCACACTACTGACATCAACAGACCGCAATTATGGAATAGTTTCCTTCGAAATCAAAACAGGTCTTGGCATTTCATTAGAATTGTCTCCTTGACCAAATACCAAGATGTGTTTTCATGGAAATTAAGAAAACTATGCTATATTTGTCATATTTGTGGTCTGTTTTCTGCAGCATGATAAAGGTACCACAAATTTTGTATTGTTTTTCAGGCCCGTAGCGGTGTGTAAAATAATGCCAAGGCAGCCTTTTTAGCGGGAAAAATTCCACATAGACCCTCAAAATCGCATTTCCTACATTCTAAAGTCAACGTCGGAGCATGCTTACATTTAAATACATAACATAAAAAAACAGGACAAAATAATGCAACGGCAGCGTGGTGGCCGCTACGGCCCTGATACTCGCAACTTCTGATTTCAATTGCGTTTTTGGCAATTTTAATTGGGTATTTAAGCAAATAAGCAGCTTATCTGGAGCCCTGTTCCTACAAGGAGGAACCCATACCGTTAATTTACGCCGTCACGTTCGCCCAACAAACCACCCACCAAACAGCCAGGAATTACTAGAATAAATACGGTATTTGATATTCACCCTTCTTTAAAACTGTCCACGACTGATCGCCAAGTGATACGCGACACCGCTTCACGTGTACGTCAATCCCATTGGTAGAATCCCTTGCTGAAATGTCAACTTCCTCCTCCATCAGACGACGGGTCAAGGTCGTTTTGCCAACACCATAGTGACCGACAACCATGACCCGTATCGAGTGAACGGAAGCTTCGCCATCCGATAACGCCTTCTTGTACAGCTCAATGGATTGGTTATCCATGCGTAGGATTTCAGACGGTAAAGTTGCCGCTGAAATCATTTTTTTTAACTTATACAGTGGAATCTCTCTAAACCGGACACCCTGGGAGGTCCCCAGGGTGTCCGGCTTAGCGAGGTTTCACTGTAAATCAGGCATTTGATCATTCAGAGCCATAGTTGTGTGCTAAACGATCACGAACAGACATTGTCATCTGAGATAAATGACCAAGAAACACATCAACAATAAGACCACAGGTGTATTATTGGTGTCCGGTTTAGAGGGGTTTCACTGTATTTATTATTTAATTCAAGGAAAACTATTCTATAAATAGAACATGTCGAGCGAGTTCTATTTGCGACAAGCTATGTGATTTTGTACCTAGGAAAATGTGTGCAATTTTTGTAAAAAAATATTTACAGAAACTGTTATAATTTCTGTAAATGACGTCGAAAGGTGAATGAATTTCAAACTGCTCGTCAACTTTTGATGTCATTAATGAAAAATACAGTAAATTTTGTAAATATTTTTTTTCACGAAAAGTACAATATCACACGAGTAGTCTAATTAGATACAAACAAGTCAGGTCTCTGGCAAAAAATGGCTGATAAATTGCCCATCAAATGGAAACAAGTAAGATTCTGTTGTTGTTTTTTTAACTTCAAGTCATTGTCTGTGAGTTTTATTTCATTTAAAGGAAAAAACTAAACTGTGTATGCATAAAATAGGATTTCCCAGTGAAATAAAAGAGTATATCAACTAGATGGCTGTGGCCAGCATATTACACCGGCCAAAGTGCCAGAGCTCCAGATAAGCTGCGGATTTGCTTAAATACCCAATTAAAATTGCCAAAAACCCAATTGAAATCAGAAGTAGCGAGTTTCAAAAAGCAATAAAAAATGTGTGGTACCGTTATCATGCTGCAGAAAACAATAAACAGACCACAAAGATAGCAAATTTTTCTTCTTATTTTCCATGAAAACACATCTAATGAAATGCCAAGACATGTTTTCATTTCGAAGCAAACTATGAAATAATTGCTGTCTGTTGATGTGTAAACAGTAGTGTGATTATATTTTACCCAATTAAAATGTTTAAATACCCAATTGCTTCAGAAATAATGGAGTAACAATTCTCAATTACTAATTCCTTATCTGGAGCCCTGAAGTGCTATTATTTGATGATCCCATTGTGAATGTATGCAGTTAAGAGTCAATTGTGTTGTGGAGATGTTGGGTACTTAACTTTAAACACATATTTTACAGAATTCTAATGCAAATTAGAGTGAGTGAGTGAGTGAATAGGGTTTAACGTCCGCTTTTCTGACATAGAGGTACAAGCCTCAGGGAGTCTACACGCAGACGGGTCAACGGGGTCGTGTCCCGTATCCACCTGTCCGAGGGGGGTAAATCCCGACTTCAGAACTCAATATTTACCATCAAAATATATATTCAGTCCTGAAATTAGAACAACCTGATCTGGTGCCAGGCCCTCGTTCCACACCAGCATCATTTATCCCATCCCCTAAAAGTAATAGGATTATCGCTAATCTTACTTTTATATATGGGGTATAGCCCGACTCAACTCTCACATACAAGAAAGCCAAAAATGTACATGAGGGCCAAATCCGGTATAGTGGGTTCCGGAAAGCATGAACCCAATCGTTAAGCCAGTTTAGTCGCCTTTTACGACAAGCAATGGCTACTGCAGCACTATTCTCAGGATCAGTTGATCCCGCCCCGGTGCCTGCACGGGGCAATGCAAATTAGAATAGAAATAGAGTAATTTGACCTTGACCTTGGCCATGAGGACCACATGGGTGGGCAATAGAATGCAACAAAAAAATCTGGCCTGTTGGCACACAACTGCCCCCGGTGAAATTGTGTCTATGGGACACGGTTGGCCCCGCTGGCAGCATATATCGATGAAAGCTGTAGGACTAGTGGGTCATAAGCACAGCAATGTAACAAACAGATGGGAAACAGGGATACATCTGTATGGCGGTGATTAATTGGGGTTTTATGTCTGCATAATAGAGACGAGAATGCAATAGGGCGACTTCTTTGGTTGATTGTTGGGTTGGTTGGTTGGTTGATTGGTTTGCTGATTGTTTGGTTGTTAGGTTGGTTGATTGCGATTGGTTGATGATTTCTTGGTTGGTCGATTGATTGGTTGGTGGGTTGGTTGATTGCTTGGTTGGCCGATTGGGTGGTTGGTTAGTTGGTAGGTTGATTGTTTGGTTGGTTGATTTTTGTTTGGTTGATTTCTTGGTTGGTCGATTGATTGCTTGATTTTTGGTTGGTCGATTGGGTGGTTGGTTAGTTGGTAGCTTGATTGTTTGTTTTGTTTGGTTGGTTGATTTTTGTTTGGTTGATTTCTTGGTTGGTCGATTGATTGCTTGATTTTTGGTGGTTGATTTCTTGGTTGGTTGGTTGATTGATTGGTTGATTTCTTGGTTGGTCGATTGGTCGATTGGTTGCTTGGTTGGTTGATTGCTTGGTTGGATGAATGCTTGGTTGGCTGCTTGACTGATTGGTTTGTTGGGTGATTGCTTGGTTGGTTGGTTGCTCAACTGATTGGTTGGTTGCTTGGTTGATTGCCTACTTGCTGGATAGCTTTAATACTCGATTGATTGATTTGTTTGTGGTTTGGTTGGTTGCTCAATTGCTTGCTTGATAGGTTGCTTGCTTGATTAATCACATCCATTCAACATATAACGTCTGGATCCGCTGTAATTAACCCTTTCAAAACTGCAGACCTCTATATAGCGGTGTTTGCAAATAGTGTAGATACAGATGAGCCGGCTTTTTGCAAGTAATTTTCATATTTTTAGTGGTCTGAAAATTTTGCGGCAATAGTATTGGTCGGAAAATTAACATCAAATTCCATTCCAGTTATGTAGGTTTAAAGGGTTAGCTTTCTATGGCCTTACGTTTCGGGGCACTTGAGGCTTGGACTGGAAAAATGGTCGGCATTACTTCTTGGTACGCCTCCCAGTTTTGTTGATCAAAGGCACAAAACACTATTTTGTCCACCTGCAATGAAGAATTTATTTTTTATTTAATGATGTTTACCAGCCTGGTAAAATTAATATCGAAAGACACTAGCTTGGGATTCTATTTATCAGGTAAGGTTTTATGCGAGGTGATGACTCGGGCTTTGATAGTATACCAAACCAGATGGCCGCGGCTCGCATGTCGAGCCCGCCGAGGCATTTGATGGTCTCAGAGTGTATTTATTTGAAGTTTGATGCCCAATAAACATACAAAGTTTCAAGCAAATCTGACTTACGGTTACAGAGATAGTAGGTATGTGAAAACTTTAACGCAAATTTTGACAGAAACTTTAACGCAGAGATATAAGGTATTTAAAAACTGTAACGCAGATTTCGGACGGACGCACACCGGACGTCATTGTGATCACTATATGTCTCGCTTTCCGCAAGCGGGCTCGACAAAAATTTTAACCAAAACCTTTTATACATGCATGTGACTTTTTTGCTATTGATGAAAAAGTACATACATGTAAATAATTTCTACATTTAATGTGTTTAATAGCCAAAAGTTTGTCAGCAGAAAAATGTAAAACAGTCTATACTCAATGCAAGATATGATCATTTCTGACTAAGAGAAATAGGGCCCATAACTTTTGCGACCAGTCTAGATCCTGATCAGATACACTGTTCGCCATTCCATCAATGAACAAGAGTTGTCAGAAGACAACAAAACTCACCTGTTGGCAGCCTTCACTCAAACTTGGCACACTTGTATAAAAAACATGAATATTATATAACTTGACCTTGGGTTAAGGGGTGTGCGGTGGACCTTGACATTGTGGTGGAAGGTGGATCGTGGATTTGCTAAAGCATGATATAGCATATTAAGATGAATGCATGTATGAAATATCAATGCGCTCCCTGAAAACAGAAGTTATACAAAATTTAACCCAATGTTAAGTTTATGAACGCACTAAGTTGGTGATTTTATACAGCATGATAGCTATTCACATGAGGAATGCATGTATGAATGTGAAAGTTTGTGACCTTGACCTTCGGGAAAGGGGTGGGTGTGGGTTATGGATTTGCTGTAGCACAATAGAGGATCATCAGATGAATGCATGTATGAAATATCAAAGCGTTCCCTGTAAATGAACAGAAGTTACACAACATTTACCCCAACATTAAGTTTATGAACATGCAAAGTTTGTGACCTTGACCTTGGGGTAAGGGTTGGGTGGTCAGTCGTGGATTTGCTACATGAAATATCAAGGCGTTCCATGAAAGGAAACAGACGTTATAAGACATTTACCCCAACGTTAAGTTTATGAATGTGCTAAGTTTGTGACCTTGACCTTGGGGTAAGGGGTGGGCAGTGGGTCATGGATTTGCTATAGCACGATATAGTATCATCAGATGAATGCATGTATGAAATATCAAGGCATTCCATGAAAGGAAACAGATGTTATAAGACACTTATCCCAACGTTAAGTTGATGAATGTGCCAAGTTTGTGACCTTGACCTTAGGGTAAGGGTTGGGTGGTGGATCATGGATTTGCTTCAGCATGATAGAGGGTCATCTGAGAAAGGCATGTATGAAATATCAAGGTGTTCCATAGAAGGAAACAGAAGTTATAAGACATTTACCCCAACGTTAAGTTTGTGGGACGCCGACGCAGACGTCGCCGGGGGTATGCCATAAGCTCTTCTGTGCAGGTGAGCTAAAAACCTGCCAAGCTTCTAACAAGCAACACAGATCGCTATCAGGCTACAGGAGTGTGCTATTTGATCAAAAGTGAAAGTGCATGAGTTACACAGGACTCGCAAACGTGCCAGAAACAGTTAAGGTCATTAGGGAAGCAACTACTTGATCAGGAGCAACACAGGACTCGCAAACTCCAGTCAGAGCCACATATGAGACACAAAATGCGATTTTGTACCTTAGAACATGTACGATTTTTCATGAAAATGATTTACAAAATTTACGTAAATGACGTCGAAAGTTGATGAAATCGCATGGCGTGTTTCATATATGTTACACTTACACATGAATGGTTTTCCTGTAACCATTGTCGAGTGGTTTCCAGCGCCACTTTAGCACTCACAGATTTGTGTAATCCTGTAAACATATTTATTACAGTAATAAACATATTTATTACCATATTTAGCCGTGTATTGCGCGCACTGGTGTATTGCGCGCATCCCTATTTTTGGTAAAAAAACAGTTCTAGTAAATAGCGCGCAGACAATTTTCACGAAAAAAATCGGCCGAAATTTTGTCATTAGTATAAGAAAATTGCTTTCCAAGTTCACATCCACAATGCTGAACGTGTGCGGGTAGGCTTTCTCAAAGCAGTTAGTGTTGCATTTATTGGTATTTACCGATTAATATGCTAATTAAAAATTAAGAATTAAAAAAATTTACGACGCATGTAATGAATTTATTGGAACTACTTACGAAGAATTTTTGTTTTTATTTAATCCACTACATTTGGCATTCGACAAAGCAAGTCACGTGTCGCCCCGTAATCAGGTTTGATAATCAAAAAACAAACACGTGGCAGCCATTTGTGTCAGACAGACAGCTTCCCCAAGGCGATACTGAAACACCTGTACCCCAGCCAAATATTGACACAGTACACACGCGTAGTGTGTATTCACCGTTTATTGATCCGGTTTAAAAATAGACATAGAAGTCGCTGTAGAATACAGCGTATAGCCTCAGCTTAGCATGTTTATTGATTGAATGTTATCCACTTATACTGTACTGATCTGACTGCGTGTATGCTACGCTGCTCGCACACGTCATAAGGTTGATTTGCTTTACAACTACTGTCCTCATTAATTATTCACATAATGGCTGACGGCACGTCATAAGGTTGATTTGCTTTACAACTACTGTCCTCATTAATTATTCACATAATGGCTGACGCGTGACGTCACATTGAAAATTTCACACCACCGATAACAAGCTAACAACAATTGACCGATATGAGACACCAGTGTAGATAAATTTAATTTCGAGACAGAAAATGCCAAAATGTGGCTATGTATGGAGAAATGGGGCTTATGGTATTGCAACCCGTGTAGATTCACGCATATGCTGGATTTATACTGGTTTTAACTCTCTTCAAAATATGCATTGTCCTACTTCCTAATGCACCTGCTAATTTGAATTTCACACACATTCTTTGTTGATTAGCGGTTGTGGTTCAACGTCTTTGACTGACCATAATGTGCTATAATTACCACCGCACATAGTTATTGATCTCCCAATTAAGGGCTTCAGACGGACATTTAATACCAATCTACACTTACCTCTCCCGTACTTACCCATACTTTTTGTGGTGTATAACACTATGCGTAATTTAGGACCACAAATCGATGTTTCCGTTTCCGGTAAACATTACTTTTTTCTCTTCGATCAAAAAAATGGGTAAAACTGGCGCAGAAATCGGTTGGAAAAATGTTTGAAATTTATGTTCCTACTTATAACGCGCAGGGTGACTTCTGGATTAAAAATGGGGCTGAAAAAATGCGCGCAATACACGACTAAATACGGTACAGCAAGAAACAAATTTTATTACAGCAATAAACACATTTATTACAGTAGCAAATGTATTTATTAGAGCAATAAACATATTTGTTTACAGTAATACAGTGAGAATTTTACAATAACATGAGTGATGGTTTAAAGGTACATTCACACTCAGTAGGCACAAAATGTTCTTTATAGGAATTAAATAAGTGTATAATTATGTCACTATTCCAACAGTAGTAAAATTTGTGTGCCCGCTATACAAATATAATGATTTAGTAATATTTATTTTACTGATAGTGACGCGCGGTGGAATCAAGCTATTTTCATACACAATGATATTTTTTAATTATACTAATTAAATGTGTCACCTGAAAAAATAATATTTTTGACAGACTATAGTAAGATCATTGCACATCAAACAAGAGGGCCATGATGGCCCTAATTCGCTCACCTGACTCCATGAACACCAGAGGAGAATGTGACAATGAGTTCATGTGTTTTAAAAAAATTGTGCTATTTTTAGATGGCGGTCATCTTGAATTAAGCGATGACACTCATTTTACCAAATCTGAAAATGCTTCACCCAAGGATCTTAACTTACTATGAAGTTTGGCCAGCATTGGCCATGTGGTTCCTGAGAAAAAGACGTTCAAAATATTGAATAAAATTTGACCCCACGGGCCACGCCCATTTTTGGCCTCGGGGTCACCATTTTAACACCTTTGAAAGAGCATTCTACATCGATCATTCCTACCAAGTTTCGTCGAAATCCGGCTGGCGGTTCATGAGAAGAAGATCTTTTAAGAATTTGTGCTATTTTTAGACGGCGGCCATCTTGGATTAGCGACGACCTCCGTTTTAACAAATCTGAAAAGGCTTCAGCCATGGACCATAACTGAAGTTTGGCCACCATGGGCCAAGCGGTTTGTGTGAAGGAGAATTTTGAAATCTCTGATAAAAGAACAACCTTTTGGCCTTTCGGTGGCCATCTCGGATGACATGACCATCCAATTTCGACAAAAAATGTACCAGAGCAATCGCCTCTTTGATACCTTCGATTTGATATAGACATGACCATATTTGGTCAAAAATAAAATTTGACCCCACAGGCCACGCCCATTTGGGCAGGCTATAGAATGAAAATATGGATGATGAATAAGAAGTATCGGATGTTGGAAGTAAATCGGAGCAAGTGTTGTGGAGATATAAGGTACATAAAAACTTTAACACAAATTTCAATGTCATTTGACCTTGACCGTGGGCATATGGACCACATGGGCAGGCTATGGAATGAAAATATGGATGATGAAAAGGGAGTATTGGAAGTTGGAAGTAAAAATTGAGGAGATTTAAGGTATGTAAAAACTTTAACGGAGATTTTATAATAACGCAAACTTCTAGGTATGACTGTGCTAAATATAGTACACATCGGCCAGGGGGTATGCTTTAGTAGTCCGGTATAAAAAAATAGTGCAGACGTTTTGAGGCCACAGACCCAGTTTGCTTGTAAATCCTGATCCATTACAGCCCAATTTTACTTGAGAAACATGTTGGGGTGTTTTTAACACCAGTTTCCAGCATATTTCTAGCATTTAAAAGAAATTACTGAGCCTGCTTGTCACGTGATGTGAACACTACGTCACACTGACACTTTGATGATAAACAATATGGCGGACAGGACAATGTTGAAATTTTCTTTCTTAGGAGTAAGTGAACATATTGTTTAATTAGTGAAAATCCGGTGCAGACAGGTTGCAGGTTATGAACAGGTAGGTTCCACAGCATCCATACGAATAGTGAAAGTGTGAGAGAATGGCCATATTTGGAGGAATCGGTTAAGTTGTATAGTAAAACTAATTGGTGGTTGCTTGCCTATAAGCATTTACGGGTCATCAGTGGATGTCGTCTGCTTTCTTTGAAAACAATTCTAAACGGTTTTAATCATGGCTACAGCAAGTTTTATTAAGAGAACAAAGGACAGAATTGCTGGAAAATCAGTTTTATTTAATGAAAATGGTTGCATCAAGTGGGTCGGGATAACCACAGGTGTACGAGTCAAATATGGAAAGATTAAAGTTAAATTTAAATCCAAATGATGCAAGAACAAAATACTATTATACACATAGAGTAGCATTCATGTTACACCATAATGTGTTTGAAATACCCAAGCACCTTGAAATATCACATTTATGTGGTTGTTCCCTGTGTGTTAACCCGGCCCACCTGAGTGCTGAGTCAACAATTATAAATAATTTTCGAAAGAATTGCCATAGCGAAAAGCGCTGTCTGAGCCATGCACTCGACGGCGTCACATATCCACACGCACCATAATTACTGATTGGTGTGCTCATAAGGCCCAGCTGCAAACCCACATTAGCTTTCCCTGATTTCCTACCCTTTCGACTTGACGGAACCTCTTCATATAGTTTATAATATTTACTTTTATATCTACATCGGGTGCATTTTAGCCAATCAGCCCAACAAATGCCCCATTTTCTTGATGCGGCCGCATCAAATACCATTTCGCCACTACAGTGCGTATTAAAGGCGCGATGACTGTTTATTTCAGTATTAAACATCTTCTGGACCTCATACGGTCGATATAATTTGTTTATCAACAGATTGGGGTGTACGGATGCATTTTGCGGTATGGCGCATTCGTCAATGAGTTTCGGACGCCTCGACAGAGAGCGCAGAACAGTTACATCATTGTCCGTACCATCAACACCTTTACAGGTAAACGTTTTATTTTCATTTACATTAACCCGGGATTCAAATGAGTCTTTGGTTAGCCTGATGTACCTATGATTTGTTCCATTTGGTGAGTGAGAAGAAAGTTTTTTACCTTTATTTTCATTTACCCGCCCTGTTTGAAATCCGCATTTTTTATTACCCCGCCTCCTATGCTTATTGGCCGGCATGTTTTCATTAGGTTAACCAAGTTCACTCTGAGCAGTGCATATCGGTAGAGAAATATATATGGGATAGCATTGCTCATTTAACAGACAGTGTCTATACCCTAAGGAAACAAGTGTCAACACGGGCACACGTGTTTCAATTTCCTGTGACATTTTAACACTTCTATGTCTGAATTCGCTGGCAGCACTTATACACTGGGCTGGTTTCAATTTAATTTGACACGTATCATTCTGGCATGTCACTAAGTTATGCGGACAAATGTTTCTATGCAAATTACAACATGTAGATTGACTAAATACTTCGAAAGTCACTTTTTCGCCTGTTTTTATGATAAAAAAATGACAAAAATACTCCGAAATCACACGACTTTTCGATAAATTTAATCGTCTTAACCCCATAATTGTGGAACAGCCAATATTTTTGACAAGCACCATCTATTTTATAATAATTTTTTACAAGTGCATCAACAATATAGACTTTTCCTAAGAAATATATGAGAAAATAATACTCTGGAAAATTCTGGTGAAACTGAAGTTTCCGCACCTGGACAGCCATAATTATATGACCATTCTTAAATTGCCACTGTTGAAAAGTTGGTCTTCTAAATAATGTCAAATTACATTTGCTGTCACGAAATAGGTCAGACAAGACAATGGTAGGCAGTTTATTGAGATATTATAGCAAAAAAATGCCCTCTAAGTCATTTGACCTTGACCTTGGGGCACAGGGGCCACATGAGTGGGACACAGAATGAATATATGGATGATGCCCAATAAGTATACAAAGTTTCAAGCAAATGTGACTTCCGGTTACAGACATAGTAGGTATGTGAAAACTTAACGCAAATTTTGACAGAAATTTTAACGCAAACTTCGAAGTCATTTTACCTACACCTTGGGGCACAGGGGCCGCATGAGTGGGACACAGCATGAATATATGGATGATGACTAATAAGTTTATGACGTTTCAAGTCAATGTGACTTAGGACTGCAGAGATATAAGGTATTTACAAACTTTAAAGCAAATCTCGGACGGACGGACGCACGGACACCTGGACGTCATTATGATCACTATGTCTCGCATTCCGCAAGCGGGCTCGACAAAAACAGTGAGAATTATTCTGAAAGAATGCATGTTTATGTCCATTTGTATAATGATTTTACAAAGATGTGAATTTTCCTCACTAAATGTACTAGTATTTGTTATATTTTGTTACAGTATTCATGGTTTCTCAGAAACAAATATTGCGAGTTGTTAGATGTGATATAGTGTTTCATCAAGGTTATATGCCAATGTTTACTGCGAAAGCAAAACTGACATGCACATGTGCTTGGGGTGGTTTTTGCAAAGTTTGATAGTGTTATGTCCGTTAAGATGGTTTTGACAATTACCTGGTATCAAATTCAGAGATTTTTATCTGACGGTGTCGCCATGACAAGTCGTTATTTTGTTTTATAGGATATCGTTCGTACATATGTGTGTCGGTATATACATGTAAGTGTGTATATACTTACATTTGTGCATATGAACATTCTAGACATAGATACATGTGTAATTAATTTGCAAGGTATATTATCCAAATGATATATTTAACAAGAAACGAGGCAAAGCCACGAAGGCCAGGTTTTTTCCAAGCATAGACACTTGTATAACATAATTATACCAATTTTTTGTAGACTAGATGGCCGTGGCCAGCATGTCGTGCCTTGGGGCGAGGCATGGACACTAAAAAAAGAGATATAGTAGATGGAAAAACTTTAACCGGACACACGGACGGACGGACGGACGGACGGACGGACATATGCCAAACGATGACAAACACCCATGTGAACTATCAATTCGCCAATCCAATAGCCTGGGGTTTTTTTTTTTGGAAAAAAACCTGGCTAATAA
This sequence comes from Conchocele bisecta, assembly GCA_029237695.1. Lineage (NCBI taxonomy): Eukaryota > Metazoa > Mollusca > Bivalvia > Lucinida > Thyasiridae > Conchocele > Conchocele bisecta. The sequence goes on along the minus strand of CM055275.1, from coordinate 25,833,545 downwards.
AAATGGACTTTTTTAGCAATATTATTTTCAGTCTGATAATACCACGTATTAAATGGTGTTATGTTCTACAGAACAATATGCATTTAAACTAATGATGCCCGGCATTCAAGCAAACTGACATTGACTTTCGGGACAGGTTTCCAAAGTTTATCCTAAAAAATAGTTGTTTTTGTTTATCTCTGATTGTTCCTGCGTGAGTCAGATCACCATGTAAACAGCATTTTGTACTGTAAGTTCATACATGTGATTCATGGACTATAAGATTAATGTGTCATAAAGCTTGGGTCTATAAATTATATCGTTACTAAGAATATCAACTTTTCCCCGTTCTTTAGATTCAAATGTCGCATTGCATGCTTGTCTAAAAACTATACAATGATGTATTTTGCTTGATTAAATGCTAAATATAAGTGAGTGTCATGTTTGTATAAGGTTGTTCCCGGGGGGATTGCCAGAGAAATAAAATTTATGTCGTTTGAACGTAGTGTATTAGAAAAAAATTATCTTTCTCTGGTGGTCGGCGGGACAACCTTATACAATGTTAAGAATATTGATTGATGGTAACCAGCTTGTGAGTGTTCAGTCGTGCGTGTTCAGTCATGCGTGTTCAGTCGTGCGCATTTTCGCACCAAGCGTGGTCACTAGGTGTGACCACTGGCGGAATCTTGTCATTCAAGTGTTGACTGACAATAGAGCCACACATATTTTTGTCACAATGGTAATATGGTAGGAATTAATTTAATTATGTAGTTATTTAGGACAGGTTATTGGATTGTATGTGTTTATAGTAAGAAGTTTATCAAATGCCGATTTGCATGCTTGTCTAAAATACTATACAATGATGTATTTTGCTTGATTAAATGCTAAATGTAAGTGAGTGTCGTGTTTGTATAAGGTTGTTCCCATGGGGATTGCCAGAGAACACAAGAAAATGTGGCCTGTAGGCACACGAATGCCCCCAGTGGCAGATTGAAGAAACTGTGGCAAAGTTAATTAACCAATAGTGATAAGTATTTACAAGCACAGTTGTGAAGATCAAATGGTGAAGGTCATATTAAGGGCAGCATGGATGTGTGGCATTTGTTCAAAAGTATGATGTATTGAACGATTAAAGTAATCCATCAAGGGATATAGAAGTTATGACAGAATTGAGAAATCCTGGTAAACTTCTTAATATGTGAAAAAGTTAAAAGTTGTCGAGGTCAAAAGGTCAATGTCATATTAAGGGCAGCATGGATGTGTGGCATTTGTTCACAAGTATGCGGTGTTGAAATATTTAAGTAATCCTTCAAATAATATAGAAGTTACGACAGAAATGAGAAACTACGGTGAACTTAATGTGGGAAAAAGTTCAAAGTTGTGAAGGTCAAAAGGTCATATTAAGGGCAACACGGATGTGTGGCCTTTGTCCACAGGTATACTGTCTCTGTCTTGCATGTCTCTTATGGACAGACAGACGTACGCACGCACAAACATACAACAAGAGTTGTTAGAAGACAACGAAGCTCGCCTGTTGGCAGCCTTCACTCAAACTTGGCACAGTTGTAGAAAAAAACATGAATATTATATAACTTGACCTTGGGTTAAGGGGTGTGCGGTGGACCTTGACATTGGGGTCAGTGGTGGAAGGTGGGTCGTGGATTTTCTATAGCATGATATAGCATATTAAGATGAATGCATGTACGAAATATCAATGCGCTCCCTGAAAACAGAAGTAAAACAAAATTTAACCCAACGTTAAGTTTATGAACGCACTAAGTTGGTGATTTTCTACAGCATGATAGCTATTCACATGAGGAATGCATGTATGAATGTGCTAAGTTTGTGACCTTGGGGAAAGGGGTGGGGTGGGTGGGTCATGGATTTGCTGTAACACAATAGAGAATCATCAGATGAATGTATGAAATATTAAGGCGTTCCCTGTAAAGAAACAGAAGTTATAAAAAGACATTTACTCCAACGTAAGCTTATGATGTTGATCGTGGGGAAAGGGGTGGGGTGGGTCATGGATTTGCTGTAGCACAATAGAGGATCATCAGATGAATGCATGTATGAAATATCAAAACGTTCCCTGTAAAGAAACAGAAGTTGTTACACAACATTTAT
>CM055275.1:25792456-25830939 GCA_029237695.1 Conchocele bisecta | reverse complement strand
GTACTGGGTGGTGGAGTGTGTGGGCATGCATTCATAGTGTGATATATTTAAGGATTGGCATAAAGTATTGAGAAGTTATTGTAGGATTGAGGAACGTGCACATAGATTTGTGCCAAAGTGCTAAGTAAACATTTAAAGTAGAAAAGGTGAAGGTCAAAGGTGAAGGTGGAAGTACTGGGTGGTGGAGTGTGTAGGGCATGTTCATATGTATCATGTGTATAAATATTTAAGCGATTGGCAAAAGTATTGAGAATTATTGTAGGATTGAGAAACGTGCACGTAGATTTGTCCCAAAGTGGTAAGTAAACATTTAAAGTAGAAAAGGTGACGGTCAAAGGTCAAGGTCGAAGTACTGGGTGGTGGAGTGTGTAGGGCATGTTCATATGTATCATGTGTATAAATATTTAAGCGATTGGCAAAAGTATTGAGAAGTTATTGTAGGATTGAGAAACGTGCACATAGATTTGTCCCAAAGTGCTAAGTAAACATTTAAAGTAGAAAAGGTGAAGGTCAAAGGTCAAGGTCGAAGTACTGGGTGGTGGATGTGTAGGGCATGTTCATATGTATCATGTATAAATATTTAAGCGATTGGCAAAAGTATTGAGAAGTTATTGTAGGATTGAGAAACGTGCACGTAGATTTGTCCAAAGTGCCAAGCAAACATTTAAAGTGGAAAAGGTCAAGGCCAAAGGTCAAGGTGGAAGTACTGGGGGGTGGAGTGTGTAAGGGATGTTCATATGTATCACGTGTATAAATATTGACATAATATGTGAAGCCATGTAGAAGTTACTAAAGAATATAATATCGGGACGTACGGACGGGACGGACGTACGGAACGGACGGACGTACGGACGGACGCTGGTAACACTATATGCCCCCGTACCTTTCGATAGCGGGGGCATAAATATGAAGGCATTCCCTGTAAATAAACAGAGGTTACACAATATTTACCCCAACGTTAAGTTTATGAAATGCTAAGTTTGTGACCTTGACCTCGGGGTAAGGGTTGGGTGGTGGGTCATGGATTTGCTACAGCATGATAGAGGGTCATCTGAGGAATGCATGTATGAAATAACAAGGTGTTCCATGAAAGGAAACAGAAGTTATAAGAGATTTACCCAACGCTAAGTTTGTGGATGACGCCGACGACGCAGGGGGTATGCCATAAGCTCTTCTGCACTTCATGCAGGCGAGCTAAAAACTTACCGTTGAAAATGGCTTTTGAAGTTAATTACGGGAAAAAAATAGGTAAATGTAAAAAATGGACCTAAACACAAAAACTTAACATTGTGGATGCCCTCCGCCCGCCCACCACCGCCCGGCTTTTGCCAATTATATAGCCGTGATTTTTATTAAAAAAAAACGGCTAAAAACCGCACATGTTCTTGGGTACAAAACTAGAAAATGTGGTCTGTCGACGCACTTAGGGCTCCTATTTGAGAAACTATTACAAAAACATTCAACAGACGGATGGACAGACAAGGCGAAACCTATAACAAGAGGGCCATGATGGCTCTATATCGCTCACCTGTGCAATGTCACAAATATCAAGCAAATACTGGTATGTAAAGTTGTCACTACATATACATCAAAATAAGCCCACGACAGGCACAAAATGTCAATGCGACAAACTTGAGAAGTCACCAGGGTAGGAGTTGTCTCGCGATATGTACAGATATATCTTACACAACTTTCAGAGGTTTGGAGACCACAACAGGATGCTTCCAGCCTACTTTAGATTTTTAGATTTTTAGATTTTACGTATTATATAACCATATTCCACAAAAAAGTTGACCCCTATTTAACCCCCGGGGCCATGCCCATTTTTGACCCAGAGGTCACGGTCAAAATTTTAACAGCTTTGAAAAAGCATTGTACATCGATCATTCCTGTCAAGTTTCGTCGAAATCAGTCTGGTGGTTCGTGAGAAGATTTTTTAAGAATTTATGATATTTTTAGACGGCGGTCATCTTGTATTAACGACGACCACCATTTTAACAAAACTGAAAAGGCTTTACCAATGAACCATAACTGCGAAGTTTGGCCACTAATGGCCAAGCGGTTTGTATGAAGAAGACATGTGAAATCTCTAATAAAAGAACGACCTTTTGACCTTTTGGCGGCCATCTTGGATGATGTAATCATCTGATTCGATGAAAACAACACCACAGCGATCGCCTCATCAATACCTTTGATTTGATAGACTATATTCCGTCAAAAATGAAATTTGACCAATATTTGACCACTTTTTTGACCCAGAGGTCACCATTTTAACAAATTTGAAAAAGCATGTACATCGATCATTTCTGCCAAGTTTCGTAGAAATCGGTCTGGTGGTTCGTGAGAAGATTTTTTAAAATTATGTGCTATTTTTAGACAGCCGCCATCTTGGATTAACGATGACCGACATTGTAACAAAACTGAAAATGCTTTACCAATGTACTCGGACCATAACTGCGAAGTTTGCTACCAATGGCCAAGCGGTTTGTATGAAGAAGATGTTTGAAATCTCTAATAAAAGAACGACCTTTTGACCTTACGGTGGCCATCTTGGATGATGTAATCATCTTATTTCGACAAAAAATGCTCCTAAGTGATCGTTTCGTCGAATTGATATATGACATGACCATATTCGGTCAAATGTGAAATTTGATCCCTACTTGACCCCTCCTGCCCGCCCATTTTTGACCCGGGGGCCACCATCTGAAGGAATCTGAAACATCGTTAACTATCGATTCATATCAAGCTTCGTCGAAATCGGCCTGGCGGTTTGTGAGAAGAAGATTTTTTGAGAATTTTAACTACTTTTCAATGGCGGCCATCTTGGATTTCGCGATGACCATCATTTCAACAAAAATGAAAAGGCTCGACCTACTGACCATTACTGTGAAGTTTTGCCAATATTGGCCAAGTGGTTCACAAGAAGAAGACGTTTTTAATCTATATTGAAAGAACGACCTTTTGACCTTCGGCGGTCATCTCGGATAACGTAATTACCGGATTTCGACAAAAAAAATCTCCAGAGTGACAGTCTCGTCGATACCTTCGATTTGATATACGACATGACCATATTCGGTCAAATGTGACATTTGAACCCTACTTGATCCCTCCTGCCCCGCCCATTTTTGACCCGGGGTCCACCATTTGAAGGAATCTGAACCAGCGTTAACTATCGATCATTCATACCAAGTTTCGTAAAAATCGGCCTGGCAGTTCGGGAGAATATTTTTTAAGAATTTTACCTATCTTTCAACAGCGGCCATCTTTGATTTCGGCTTGACCCAATAACCATTACCGTGAAGTTTGGTCAATATCAGCCAAGCGGTTCACGAGAACAAGACGTTTGAAATCTTTATTAAAATAACGACCTTTTGACCTTTCGGCGGCCATCTTGGATGACATGACCATCCAATTTCGACAAAAAAATGTACCAGAGCGATCACCTCTTTCATACCTTCGATTTGATATAGACATGACCATATTTGGTCAAAAATAAAATTTTACCCCAATTTTACCTCACAGGCCACGCCCATTTTTGACCCCGGGGTCACCATTTTAACAACTTTGAAAGAGCATTGTACATCAATCATTCCTACCAAGTTTCATCGAAATCCGGCAAGCGGTTCATGAGAAGATTTTTTTAAGAATATATGCCATTTTTAGACGGCGGCCATCTTGGATTAACGATGACTTCCATTTTAACAAATCTGAAAAGGCTTCACCCATGGACCATAACTTTTAAGTTTGGCTACCATGGGCCAAGCGGTTCATTCGAAGAAGAATTTTGAAATCTCTAATAAAAGAACGACCTACCAAGTTTCGTCGAAATTCGGCTAGCGGTTCATGAGAAGAAGATTTTTTTAAGAATTTATGCTATTTTTAGATGGCGGCCATCTTGGATTAGCGATGACCTTCATTTTAACAAATCTGAAAAGGCTTCACCCATGGACCATAACTTTTAAGTTTGGCTACCATGGGCCAAGCGGTTCATGTGAAGAAGAATTTTTAAATCTCTAATAAAAGAATGACCTTTTGACATTTCGGCGGCCATCTTGGATGACATAACAATCTGATTTCGACAAAAAATGCACCAGAGTCATCGCCTCATTGATACCTTCAATTTGATATATGCAATTTGACCTATTTCAGTCATAAAATTTGACAATGACCATATTCATCAAAAATAAAATTTGACCCCAATTTGACCCCACGGGCCACGTCCATTTTTGACCCCGGGGTAACCATTTTAACAACTTTGAAAGAGCATTACTACCAAGCTTTGTCGATTTTTGAAGAATTTGTGCTATTTTTAGATGGTGGCCATCTTGGATTACGTAATGACGTCATTTTAACAATTTTGTAATCTCCCTACCTAAGGACCATGACCATGAAGTTTGGTGACTATAGGCCAAATGGTTACCGAGGAGAAGATGTTTGAAAATGTTCACAGACAGACGGACGGACGGACGGACACATTGCGGTAACAATAGCACACATGAGCTTCGCTCAGGTGAGCTAAAAAGTTACAACTAGACATTATGTGTGTGGCATACTGGACTCTTATAAACTTTTTGACATAAATGTACACATGACGGATGGACATACGGACGAACGTACGGAACCTCAAGAGCAATGAAATATACCCCCCTTGCTATCGCATAGGTGGCATAAAGAGATGTCACATGACAGTCGTTCTTTGACACCACTCACAGCTACGTGTTCAAACGTACAACGGGTGCTGTTTGACCATGGCTGAAGACAATACTCATTCCAAGCCAACACCTACATAATGCATGAGTCTCATGACGTTACTGGAACACGCCATTACATCACCAGACCAGTTCACAACGGTCGCACTGAAATTTTGAAATTGATGCAGCTGCATCACACGACGTGTACTGCGGCACCGGAATATGTATGTTGAATTGAGCAGATTATCAAAGTACCGAAAAGTACTTTGTATATATGCTCAATTTACATGATTCCGACAGAAATTTAACAATAACGCTCGACCATGTCCAGCTGTGGGTAAACGTTTGCCGTGGTACTCGGGAACTGTTTGAACCCACGGCCTTGGGGTTCAAACAGTTCCATTGTGTCACGGCAAACGTTTACGCAACGGCTGGACATTGTCAAACCTTATATTTACCAGCTGTCTGTCCGGTGTCTTGCCATGAAGGCACCTCCTGGCTGATGAGGAATTTATCTCCACACTCGTAATATTGTCTTTTATCTTGCATCGACATGGAGATAAATGTCTCTGAAATAAGAACATTCTAACATATTACGCTCCAGGAATTTACGTAGTAATATGGTATGTTGTTGAATATTGCTTACCCCTTTCAACACTAGACTTCTTCAGCAGTGTTTGCAGTGTAGATCCTGATGGACTCATATTCTAATGAAATTCCATATTCATGATATTTACAGGGAGAAATAAAAGAAAATAGAATTAACTATTTATAGCCCACAAGTTTGCCAGCATGCAAAGAGTTAAGGATTTGGTCTACTCAGTTCCGGTAATAAGACCGACTCACTAATAAAACAACTTTTCTTCAGACCCACAAGCGGTCTTAACCCTTACAATGCTGAATTCATTTTTGTTGTCTGCTGTTTATTTTTTATATTCCATTTTTATTCTAAAAAACATGTTTTGACAACACTTGAGAATCATTTCCAATGGATATGATTCTAAAGTGCTGCTAAACCATGTTTTATTGTGAACAAAGGCAAAATGTTTCCACTGCTCTAAAGATTAATAGCAGAACTTTAATGTATCCACAAATGTCAGACTTACATCTTAATTGTGTGATCTCGTCATTTGTGAAACTATTGTTTCACGACAGATGCCCAAATTTTACGGCTATATAAACGCAAAAACATTGTTTTTGATAATATTAAATCAAAGGAAAATTTAAGAATGAGCCTTCTTTTTATTTTTGAAATTTGCTCCAATATTGATTTTATTACGAAAATATAATTTCCCCATGTGAACATGTCTACGGGAATTTAACATGGGGAAATTTTTCTAATTTCAGAAATAGTGGACCGAGTTTCAAAATTTAACTTTTGTTTTCTTAGTTAAATCATTTCCAAGCTATCTAGCCAGGTTTCGGAAGCAATTTCCCTTTTTTTTTTTTCCTTTTTTTTTTTTTTTTTTGGTCTGCTCCGTCAGCTACTCCACCTACGTTTTCCCCATGTTAAATTCCCATAGAGAAATAAATTTTTCGTAATAAAATCAATATTTGAACAAATTTCACGAAATAAAAAGAAGGCTCATTCTTTAAATTTCAGACTTACTTCTTATATGGCTGATCTCGTCATTTGTAAAACTAGGCTCGATTGCCTCCCTTTCATTCAGCTCGGTTGTCTTCATTTTATTCAGCAGTCCTAAAACAGAGTGCAGAAACGTGCATACCGTATTGATCCTAATATAATCACCAGGGCGCGATAAAAAATGTAAAACGGATGCGCAAATTAGGTATTACATATTAAAGTTAAATCTTCTAAGATTTAAAGGTATACGAGCTAAAAACTTTTACACTATGGTAAAATAGCAACTTGCCAATCCACTCATATTCGGTATTGAATATCCGGTGTAAAGTTCCAGATCAAGTTATTGAAAGATAATCAGAGAGGCTAGGAAACGTGTAGGAATTCCGAGGCTTGCAGATAACCGTGTTTCCTTAAAATGTAGGACATTACTATTTATTCTCTGTATTTATTTGTTTATGTGCAATGATCATACTTTATAATCTGTCGAAAATATTATTTTTTTTTTTTTTTTTTTTATTTTTTTCTGATGACGCATTTAATTACTATAAATAATTAAACAAGAAATGTGGCCTGTCGGCACACGAATGTCCCCGCTGGCAGCCAAAGAAAACGTGGCATATTTGAAAACACAAAGGGGCAGAGAAGCATGGATCTGTTGTCACAGCATGATAGCAGACCTTCAGAGCAATGGGTGTGTGAAATATCAAGCAGATCCACGCAAGGAAACAGACATTATAAGACACTTACCCGAGTTTCGAACACACCAAGTATGTGACATTGACCCTGGGCTTAGCGGGGGTGGGACGATAGTGGATTTGTCACAGGGTAGTAGAGGACCATTAGAGCAATGCGTGTGTGAAATATCAACCAGATGCATGCAAGGAAACAGAAAATATAAGACATTTACCAGAGCGTCAAGGTTTCAAAGGCACCAAGTATGTGACGACCCTTAGAAGGGGCTTAGAAGGGGCGGGACGATCATGGATTTTTCACATGGCGATAGAGGACCATTAGAGCAATGCATGCGAGAAATATCAAGCAGATCCGTGAAAGGAAACAGAAATTATAAGACATTTACCCGAGCATTAAGGTTTCAAATGCACCAAGTATGTGACCTTGACCCTGGGCTTAGCGAGGCAGGATGATTGTGGATTTATCACAGGGTGGTAGAGGACCATTAGAGCACTGCGTGTGTGAAATGTGAAGCAGATTCGAACAAGGAAACAGAAATTATAAGCCATTTACTCGAGCATTAAGGTTTCGGGGACGCCGGTAACACTATATGCCCCCCTCACCATTCGGTGGCGGGGGCATACAAATATCATGCCTCATTTGCATATGAAACTAGAAATGTGGCCTGTCGGCACACGAATGCCCCCGCTGGCAGCTAAAGAAAACGAGGCATATTTGATTATAAGCCATTTACTCGAGCGTTAAGGTTTCGAACGCACCAAGTCTGTGACCTTGACCCTGGGCTTAGCGGGGGTGGACGAATGTGGATTTGTCACAGGACAGTAGAGGACCATTGGAGCACTGTGTGTGTGAAATGTCAAGCAGATCCGAGTAAGAGCGTGAAGGTTTTGAACGCACCAAGTCTGTGACCTTGTCCCTGGGCTTAGCGGGGGCAGGACGAATGTGGATTTGTCACAGGACAGTAGAGGACCATTGGAGCACAGTGTGTGTGAAATTTCAAGCAGATCCGAGCAAGGAAACAGAAATTATAAGCCATTTACCCGAGCGTTAAGGTTTTGAACGCACCAAGTGTGTGACCTTGACCCGGGGCTTAGCGGGGGCGGGACGAATGTGGATTTGTCACAGGGTGGCAGAGGACCATTGGAGCAATGCGTGTGTGAAATGTGAAGCAGATCCGAGCAAGGAAATTATAAGCCATTTACCCAAGCGTTAAGGTTTCGGGCGGGACGGACGTACGTACGTCCGTACGTACGGATGCCGGTAACACTATATGTCCCACTCACCTTTCGGTGGCGGGGGCATAAATAGCCTGATAGCACCCCGCATCACTATCAGTAAAATATATATTACTAAATGATTATATCTATATAGTGGGCACTTGTAATTTTTAGAACTGGTGGAGTAATGACACAATTATACACTTATCTAATTCCGATAAAGAACATTTTGTGCCTACTGAGTGGGCATGTACCTTTAACACAGTGTATTAATCAAGTACTGTAAGTACTGAAATATGTTATCTCCACAAAAACTGATCACTTGCGGAACTAGAGACTGAAAGTTGCATATTTTGTCAATCATCATCAAGAGGGAAATGTACTGTGCTGGTGCAAACCCATTCCCATCCACACTTTTCTCTAGAATAAATTACTGTTTGTAACTCTCAGAAAAAATTGTACGAAATTGACGGCTAACTGGTCACTGCTACCTAACTGTGAAAACTAAAGATAATAGCTGTTGTATTCATACACACAAAATGTCTTGATTCGTATTTTCCAAAATTTAACTGATAAACTGAGCCCAAAACTGTGAAAAGTAGAGAATAGTATATGTACATGTAGTTTTAGATACAAAGCAAGACCGACCAAAACGCCATAGGATAAGTTGGCACAGGGCCCTATTTTCTTGGTCATACTCGCCGTTTAGGCGTAGCACGACAATATGGCTGCCCCCATAGAAATTTGCGTGACATTATAATATGCTATCTCAAAGGAGATAACATACATGTATAATCAAAGTACTGAAACTAGGTTAGCTCCACAAGATTACTAACACTTACTATTTATTTATATAATGATGTTCAATGGCTTATCATCAGTTAGTCACTTTAGGTTGGTTAACAGGGTAAAATCCCATATTACATGTGTATGGATAGGTTAATCCCAAAATCAGAACAAAATATTTACAGAAAATAAACATAGTCAGTTTACATGGCTTCGCTCACTTTACATGTATTTTGATAATCAGAAACAAGTATACAAATAAAGTTAGCCTTTGTTTGTATTTTGACAAATATGACACTCAACACCAGAAATATGTGTGTCACATGTCAGACAGTCCATGCGAGATCAGGGATCTGCCATTGTTGTTGTACTACATGAATCAATTTGAAAACACGTGGCCTCGCACACCCGAAACTCTTCCGATCTAACTTATACTTAGAATCTAACAATTAAAATTGATGTTCAGCATCAATCAATTATATGTTCAAATAATAAAGACATATTAACTAAATATTTATGAAGACACCCACAAGTGTGATGTCTGGCACCCAGCTACATCAACAGACTATTCAAACGATTGTTTCACCATGTATGAAAATTAATATTATTGACCAAACACCCACACCATCGCACCGACGACAATAAACGAACATTACAATCCATCTCTTTGTGCCTGGGAGAGAATGAGCCGAAAAAGTAGCGGCTGGATCTAATCAACAGCACAGGAAATAATAATCCCTCAATACACCGTTATAGCATCGGTGTGTCAGGTATGCTGCATGGTTTCCAGCGGCTCTGAATCGACTAACGATTCATCAATACACAGCATCGTTATGTCAGATGTGGTGCGTGGGGCAGACCATCAGGCAATATAACAAGAGGGCCATGACGGCCCTAATTCGCTCACCTGACTCCATGAACACCAGAGGAGAATGTGACATTGAGTTCATGTGTCTTAAAAAAATTGTGCTATTTTTAGATGGCGGTCATCTTGGATTAAGCGATGACTCATTTTACAAAATCTGACAATGCTTCACACAAGGATCTTAACTTCCTATGAAGTTTGGCCAGCATCGGACATGTGGTTCCTGAGAAAAAGACGTTCAAAATCTTGAATAAATGGACCTTTTGGTGGCCATCATGGATGACATAATCATCCGATTCCGACAAATATTGCACCAGAGCAATCGCTTCATCGATACCTTCAATTTGATATATGGCATGAGCATATTCGGTCAAAAATAAAATTTGACCCTAATTTGACCCCACGGGCCATGCCCATTTTTGACCCCGGGGTCACAACTTTGAAAGAGCATTGTAAATCGATCATTCCTACCAAGTTTTGTCGAAATCCGGTCAGCGGTTCATGATAAGAAGATTTTTTAAGAATCTATGCTATTTTTAGATGGCGGCCATCTTGGATTAGCGATGACCTCCATTTTAACAAATCTGAAAAGGGTTCACCCATGGACCATAACTTTTAAGTTTGGCTACCATGGGCCAAGCGGTTCATGTGAAGAAGAATTTTTAAATCTCTAATAAAAGAACAACCTTTTGACATTTCGGCGGCCATCTTGGATGACATAACAATCCGATTTCGACAAAAAATGTACCAGAGTGATCGCCTCAATTGATATCTTCGATTTGATATATAACATGACCATATTCGGTCAAAAATAAAATTTGACCCCACGGGCCACGCCCATTTTTGACCCCGGGGTCACCATTTTAACAACTTTGAAAGAGCATTGTACATCGATCATTCCTACCAAGTTTCGTCGAAATTCGGCTAGCGGTTCATGAGAAGAAGATTTTTTAAGAATTTATGCTATTTTTAGACGGCGGCCATCTTGGATTAGCGATGACCTTCATTTTAACAAATCTGAAAAGGCTTCACCCATGGACCATAACTTTTAAGTTTGGCTACCATGGGCCAAGCGGTTCATGTGAAGAAGAATTTTGAAATCTCTAATAAAAGAATGACCTTTTGACATTTCGGCGGCCATCTTGGATGATATAACAATCTGATTTCGACAAAAAATGCACCAGAGTGATCGCCTCATTGATACCTTCAATTTGATAAATGACATGACCATATTCAGTCAAAAATAAAATTTGACCCCAATTTGACCCCGCGGGCCACGCCCATTTTTGACCCCGGGGTCACCATTTTAACAACTTTGAAAGAGCAATGTACATTGATCATTCATACCAAGTTTCGTCGAAATCCGGCTAGCGGTTCATGACAAGAAGATTTTTTAAGAATTTATGCTATTTTTAGACGGCGGCCATCTTGGATTAGCGATGACCTCCATTTTAACAAATCTGAAAAGGCTTCACCCATGGACCATAATTTTTATGTTTGGCTACCATGGGCCAAGCGGTTCATGGGAAGAAGAATTTTGAAATCTCTAATAAAAGAACGACCTTTTGACATTTCGGCGACCATCTTGGATGATATAACAATCCGATTTCGACAAAAAATGCACCAGAGTGATCGCCTCATTGATACCTTCAATTTGATATATGACATGACCATATTCAGTCAAAAATAAAATTTGACCCCAATTTGACCCCACGGGCCACGCCCATTTTTGACCCCGGGGTCACCATTTTAACAATTTTGAAAGAGCAATGTACATCAATCATTCCTACCAAGTTTTGTTGAAATCCGGTTGGCGGTTCTTCTTCAGAATTTGTGCTATTTTTAGACGGCGGCCATCTAGGATTACGTAATGACGTCATTTTAACAATTTTGTAATCCCCCTACCTAAGGACCATGACCATGAAGTTTGGTGACTATAGACCCAATGGTTACCGAGGAGAAGACGTTTGAAAATGTTCACAGACGACGGACGACGACGGACGACGGACACATTGCGGTAACAATAGCTCACATGAGCTTCGCTCAGGTGAGCTAAAAATAAAGCTGCTGTATTCATACACACGAAATGTCTTAACTCATATTTTCCAAAATTTAACTGATAAACTGAGCCCAAAACTGTGAAAACTATAGAGAATAGTATATGTAGAGTCTTAGATACCAAGCAAAACAGACCAAAACGCCATAGGATAAGTTGGCACAGGGCACTATTTTCTTGATCGTACTCGCCGTTTAGGCGTGGCATGACAATATGGCTGCCCCCATAGAAATTTTTGTGACATAATATGCTATCTCAAGGGAGATAACATATAATGAAAGTACTTAAAGTACTGAACATAGGGTACTACAAGAATTCCGCCACGGAAGCGGTGTTGCTAGAATTTCTTTTTTCCCGTATTTTCAGTACTTGCATTAATATGGGTATTAATCTACGTACGCTGGATGTGTTATACTGTCATTAATTTGTTCCCTGACTGTAATGTATCACTTACTGACTTATTGACCCCCTTTCATGAACGTAGAATTGACGCATGTTGGATTGTATTGGCCACCATAGACAAATATCAATTAGGCAGAATTCGGGAATGTCACTAAAATCCGCTGTAAATCCATTGATAGAATGAGGATTAACATCAATTAGACCCACACGTGCGAGTTTTGTTGCGACACAATCGCGATCATTAAAAAAATCTGGGTCAAAACGTAGCTGTAACCCCTTGATATTGTTTGTGTGTTGAATGCGTCTTTACACATGTTTATCCGGTGGAGAGTATTCGGAGGGGAGTTAACTCTGCCGAAAACTATAGCCTGTTACTAAATTTAGCGATGACCGCACAATTTGTGACGCAAATGGGGGCAATTAACAACTTCAACGCGTAACAAAATAATCCGATGTATTTTTGTACGTAGAACATCCGTTGTTGATATTGTTCAGTGCAAGTAGTTTTTCATAATATTATTTTCAATTAGGGGTTGCGTATGACAGTTAAACGTTGAGTAACACAATGCATTTTCTTGTTATGGTTATTCCAAGATATCACTACGGACTAGCCCATCGAGGGGGGTCTGGGATTCCAATATATAGGCTACCCTATGTAACGAGATGGCCGCGGCCCGCATGTCGAGCCCGCCGAGGCATTCGATGGTCTCAGAGTGTATTTATTTGAAGTTTGATGCCCAATAAGCATACAAAGTTTCAAGCAAATCTGACTGACGGTTACAGAGATAGTAGCTATGTGAAAACTTTAACGCAAATTTTAACAGAAACTTTAACACAAACTTCTAAGTCATTTGACCTTGACATAGGGGCACAGGGGGCGCATGAGTGGGACACCGAATAAATATATGGATGATAACTAATAAGCATATGAAGTTTCAAGTCAATGTGACTTAGGACTGCAGAGATATAAGGTATTTAAAAACATTAACGCAGATTTCGGAACGCACACTTCTAAGTCATTTGACCTTGACCTTGGACACAGGGGCCGCATGGGTGGGATACAGCATGACTATATGGATCGTGAATAATAAGCATATGAAGTTTAAAGTCAATGTGACTTAGGACTGCACAGATATAAGGTATTTAAAAAATTTAACGCAGATTTCGGAACGCAAACTTTTAAGTCATTTGACCTTGACCTTGGACACAGGGGCCGCATGAGTGGGATACAGCATGAATATATGGATCATAACTAATAAGCATATGAAGTTTCAAGTCAATGTGACTTAGGACTGCAGAGATATAAGGTATTTAAAAACTTTGTGATCACTTTGTCTCGCTTTCCGCAAGCGGGCTCGACAAAAATCATAATGTATATGCACTAGTGTAAAAACGGCTGATTATCACTAAGCTAAACCCCTTGTTGCAGCCTAGATCATACATGCACTATGTCCTCAGTGACCTTGGGTGTTCAGACGCGAGGTGCACGCAAAACAAAGCACCATAGTCGCAAACACTTATCAATCGTATTAACCCTAAATATTTGGACAGCATTTGCTTTGGGAAACCCCTCTTTCCCAAAACAAATTATATCCAAATACATTGTTATTGTGATTAGACCACTACTGCCATACTAACCCTAAATAATAGCACGCTCACTGTTGTTTGGAAACCATATACTTTTATGTTTCCCCAAATAAATGGTTGCCCAAATACTTATAAGGAAATACAGTTTATATACTCAGAGCTCTAGATAAGGTGCGCATTGACGTATTTTACGCACTTATTTTAGCAGAATACGCATTGATTATCCAAAGTGGGATAACAAAATACTCACTGCAATGCGAAAATACGCATCGATTTCAAATTGAGTAGTGAAAATACTGTAATAAAGTTGAAAATTTACTTAGTTGAGCTGCAAAACACTGTTTGCTTTTTGCAACTCAAATAAGTGAATTTTCAAATTAATCATTTGTTCCCTATTTAATAATGAAGAAAATCAATAACACATTTGTAAAAGTAAAATATGCATTGAATTTCAAATATGGGGGTATAATACTCTTCTTTAGATACAAAAATTATCTGGAGCTCTGTATATACCTACTGGCATGTCACGAGCCTCAGAGAGCGGATTTTGTTTTTCTTTCGCCTTGAGAAATGACTTGGAAATTGGCTTATATCTGTGCATCTCCTCCTCCCTTGGCAATTTACTATGTAGCGCATAGCCCACAAGTTTACAGCATGCAAAGACTTTGGTCTCTACTCAGTTCCGGTAATAAGACCGACTCACTAATAAGACAACTTTTCTTCAGACCCACAAGCGGTTTCGACCCTTACAATGCTGAATTCATGTTTGTCGTCTGCTGTTTATTTTTTATATTCCATTTTTCTTACAAAAAAACATATTTTGACAACGCTTTAGAATCATTTCCAATGGATATGATTTTACAGTGCTGCCAAACCATGTTTTATTGTCAATAAAGACAAAATATTAAACAACAGCAGGTGACACTTTTCGTTTCCCGCGCTCTAAGGATTAATAGCAGGACTTTATTGAATTCACAAATTTCAGGCTTACGTCTTAATTGTGTAATCTCGTCATTTGTCAAGCTACTGTCTGTTTCATGACAGCTGCCCAAATTTTATGGCAACATAAGCAATGCAAAAACATTATTGTTAAGAATGAGCCTTCTTTTTACTTTGTGAAATTTGGTCCAATATTGATTTTATTACGAAGATACAATTTCCGCATGTTAAATCCCCAGCCATCTTCACAGAGTGAAGTTGTCTATGGGAATTTAACATGGGGAAATATTTCTAATTTCAGAAATAGTGGACCAATTTTCAAAATTTAACTTTTGTTTTCTTAGTTAAATCATTTCCAAGCTATCTAGCCAAGTTTCGGAAGCGATTTCCCAAATATTTTGTTTATTGACTGCTCCGTCAGCTACTCCACCTACTTTTTCCCCATGTTAAATTCCCATATAGAAATAATTTTTTCGTAATAAAATCAATATTTGAACAAATTTCACGAAATAAAATGAAGGCTCATTCTTAAATTTCAGACTTACCTCTCAATTGTTTGATCTTGCCTTTTCCCCTAATATGCTCGCTTGTCTCCTTCTTCAGTTCTTCCACGTTTCCTTAAAATGTTAATGGACATTACTATTCATTCTCTGTATTTATTTTTTGATGTGCAATATCTTACTTTATAACCTGTCGGAAAATAATTTTTTTTCTTCTGATGACGCATTTAATTAGTATAAATAATTAGAAATGGACGCTTGTCGACAAGCGCATGTGTATCCCCCTCCCCAGATACACAAGTAGTTTGAAAAAAGGGTGTTCGAGTTATGCTCCGGAGACAAAATCAGTGAAGGAAAAAACAAAGGGAGATAACTAAAAAATTAGTGATGCAAGAGTTGTCATTCTTGCGTGACACACCTTTAGGGTTGTGGTCTATGCATGTGTGAAGTTTTATGAAAATATTCCAAAGGGTGTTCGAGTTATGCTCCAGACACGAAATCAGTGCACGAAACAACAAAGGGAGATAACTAAGAAATTAACGACACAAGAGTTGTCATTCTTACGTGCGACACACCTTTGGGTCGTCTTCTATGCATGTGTGAAGTTTAATAAACTAGAAAATGTGTTCATAGAACACGGATGTCCCACATATCGCTTTGATAATAAATCGGGCCAAATTCCAAGTCAAAATTTTCTTTTTGAAGCACCAAGTATGTGACCTTGACACTGGGCTTGGCGGGGGCAGGACAAACGTGTATTTGGCACAGGGCGGTAGAGGACCATTAGAGCAATGCGTATATGAAATATGAAGCTGATCCGTGAAAGAAAACAGAAATTATAAGATATTTACCCGAGCGTTAAAGTTTTTGAAGCACCAAGTATGTAACCTTGACCCTGGGCTTGGCGGGGGCAGGACGAATGTGGATTTGGCACAGGGCAGTAGAGGACCATTAGAGCAATGTGTATATGAAATATGAAGCTGATCCGTGAAAGAAAACAGAAATTATAATGATATTAACCCGAGCGTTAAAGTTTTTGAAGCACCAAGTATGTGACCTTGACCCTGGGCTTGCCGGGGGCAGGACGAACGTGGATTTGGCACAGGGCGGTAGTGAACCATCAGAGCAATGTGTATATGAAATATGAAGCAGATCGGTCGAAGGATGAAGAAATTATGAGACATTTACACGAGTGTTAAAGTTTTGTGACGGACGGACGGACGGGACGCACGTTCCTACGAATGAATACTGTTGGGTTTTTACTGTATATACCCAACAAAGAGTACCCAACACTATCCTAACCCTACCCAATAAGATCCCTGTATGCTTACAACAAGTGCCCATTCGTGTGTGCGGACGGACGGACGGACGAGGGTAACACTAAATGCCCCCTCCACTATCATGGTGGGGCATAAAAATATTCCAAAGGGTGTTCGAGTTATGCTCTGGATACAAAATCAGAGCACGAAACAACAAAGGGAGATAAGTAAACAAGAATTCCGCGGAATCAGATGCCTCGCCTTGTCCCGCCTTGACCTCAAGCCTGGGCCCGAAAGCAATTTTCACTGGTCCGAACATATTATACAATTATTGACTAGTGAGCCATAGAATATCAGATTATATTCTATGGCTCACTAGTCAATAATTGTTTTATTATATGATAATAGTCTGTATATAGCACTTACAACCTTATGCTACTAGACAAAAATTGAAAAAGAATATGAATTTTTTTTTTTTTTTAAATTAAAAATTAAAAATTAAAAATAATAATGCTTGCTACTGGAGCCCAAAATTTTTTTTTAATAGTCCTATATTTATCTACATATATCTGCACAGGTCCACATAATGCCACAATATTTTCAACACAGTTTACGGAAATGTAATATACAAAAATAAAAAATAATAATAATGCTCGCTACTGGAGCCCAGAATTTTTGTTAATAGTTACGGAAATGTAATAATGTACCTGTATAAATTACCTGTAATAAGTTAGTCGTCAGGTAAAAAATTGAAAAAGAATGTAACAAAAAAAATGGAAAAAATAAATTAAATTTAAAAAAAATAAAAGAATAATGCTCCCTACTGGAGCCCAGAATGTTTTTTAATAGTCCTATATTTATCTACATATCATATATATACAGGTCCACATATTGCCACAATATTTTCAACACAGTTTACGGAAATGTAATATAATCATTTACCTGTATAAATTACCTGTAAGTGGTCAGTGGTCAGTTGCACATGCTAGCACATGCACAGGTGAATAGTCTGTATATAGCACTTACGACATTATGCTACTAGACAAAAATTGAAAAATAATTTGCAAAAAAAAAATGAAAAACAAAAAATTAAAAAAAAAAAATGGAAAAAAAAGAATGAAAAAAAAAAAATAAAAAAAAAAAATGGAAAAAAAAAGTTTAAAAATAATAATGCTTGCTACTGGAGCCCAGATTTTTTTTAATAGTCCTATATTTATCTACATATATCTGCACAGGTCCACATAATGTCACAATATTTTCAACACAGTACCCAATGTAGTAATTTACCTGTGTAAATTACCTGTGGTCAGCAGTGGTCAAGCACTGGACATTTGCACATGCAAGCCCATGCTAGCACATGGTTCTCCCAGTCTCTATTGTTCTCTCTACAGGTAAGGTGTACAGAACACAGGAGAAAAGGTGTACAGAGCAGACGAGAAAACGGTCCCTTCATGCATTATTGTCCAATTTGTAGAGTGCGCAAAACAAAAAAAGGGGAGAGACCTCAAAATAGCTCAAAAATTGCTATGCAGTTGTCATTCTTGTGCGCGACACACCTCCGGGTCGTGGTCTATGCATGTGTGAAGTTTCATGAAAATATTCCAAAGGGTGGTCGAGTTATGCTCTGGACAGGAAATCAGTGCGCGAAAACAAAAAAGGGAGATAACTAAAAAAATTAGCTATGCAAGAGTTGTCATTCATGTGCACGACACACCTTCGGTTCGTGGTCTAATTGAATGTGTTAAGTTTCATAAAAATAGTCCACAGGGTGGTCGAGTTATGGTCAGTGCGCGAAACAAAAAAGGGAGATAACTAAAAAATTAGCTATGCAAGAGTTGTCATTCTTGTGCGCGACACATCTTCGGGTCGTGGTCTATGCATGTGTGAAGTTTCATGAAAATATTCCAAAGGGTGGTGGAGTTATGCTCCGGACACGAAATCACTGCGAGAAACAAAAAAGGGAGATAACTCAAAAATTAGCTATGCAAGAGTTGTCATTCTTGTGCGCGACACACCTTCAGGTCGTGGTCTATGCATGTGTGAAGTTTCATGACAATATTCCAAAGGGTGTTCGAGTTATGCTCCGGACAAGAAGTGTCTGCGGCGGACGCGGACGCGGCGCGCTGTCAAATCCATAGTATCCCCCGACGGAGTCCGGTGGATACAATTAACAAATATCATGCCTCATTTTGCATATGAAAATGCTTGATACCACCCGAGTCACTATCAGGAAAATATATATTACTAAATGATTATATCTATATAGCGGGCACTTGTAGTTTTGTATTCTAAAGTGCTGCCAAACCATGTTTTATTGTGAATAAAGACAAAATATTAAACAACAGCAGACGACACTTTTCGTTTCCTGCACTCTAAGAACTAATAGCAGAAATTTACTGTATCCACAAATTTTTGTGGCTGCTGAGTGGGAATGTACCTTTAACACAGTGTATTAACAAGAGCTGTAGGAGAACAGCATAGCTCAACTACGAGGGTTGTCGATGTACACATAGCTTGACAAACAAGGTGGCTGCGGCCTGCATAAAAACCTTAACCAAGGTTGACTAAAAAACTTAACCAAGGGAAATTAAGTAAGTAATTCAAGGTTAAATGTAGGTCAATGACATATATAGGTCAGGGGTTATTGATGTACATCACTAGATGAAGTTGTCCAAGTATGGTTGATGTAGGCCCAGGAGTATTCCATATACAAGCTTGACTATAAAGATTAACCAAGTAATTCAAGGCTAAATGTAGGTGAAGGTAAAATATAGGTCAGGGGTTATTGATGTACATCCCTATGAGAAAAAGTTATCCAAGTATGGTGTCTGTATGCACAATAGTATTCCATATACAAGCTTGACTAAAAACCTTAACCAAGGTTGACTAAAAACCTTAACCAAGGGGAATTAAGTAATTAATTCAAGGTTAAATGTAGGTCAAGGTGAACTATAGGTCAGGGGTTGTTGATGTACATCACTAGGAGATGAAGTTGTCCAACGATGGTGAGTGTAGGGCCAGTAGTATTCCATATACAAGCTTGACTAAAAACCTTAACCAAGGGGAATTAACTAAGTAATTCAAGAGGAAATGTAGGTGAAGGTAAACTGTAGATCAGGGATTATTGATGTACATCGCTATGAGAAAAGGTTGTCCAAGTATGGTGTCTGTATGCACAATAGTATTCCATGTAGAAAGCTTGACTAAAAACCTTAACCAAGGTTGACTAAAAACCTTAACCAAGGGGAATTAACTAAGTATTCAATGTTAAATGTATGTCAAGGTCAAATATAGGTCAGGGGTTGTTCATGTACATCACTAGGATATAAAGTTGTCCAAGTATGGTTGGTGTAGGGCCAGGAGTATTCCATCTACAAGCTTGACTAAAAACCTTAACCAAAGAGAATTAACATAGTAATTGAAGAGGAAATGTAGGTCAAGGTCAAATATAGATCAGGGGTTATTGATGTACATCACTAGGAGATGAAGTTGTCCAAGTATGGTGGGTTTAGGGCCAGGAGTATTCCATCTACAAGCTTGACTAAAAACCTTAACCAAAGATAATTAAGTAAGTAATTCAAGAGGAAATGTAGGTCAAGGTCAAATATAGATGAGGGGTTATTGATGTACATCCCTATGAGAAAAGGTTGTCCAAGTATGGTGTCTGTATGCACAATAGTATTCCATGTACAAGCTTGACTAAAAACCTTAACCAAGGTTGACTAAAAACCTTAACCAAGGGGAATTAACTAAGTAATTCAAGAGGAAATGTAGGTCAAGGTCAAATATAGATCAGGGGTTATTGATGTACATCACTAGGAGATGAAGTTGTCCAAGTATGGTGGGTTTAGGGCCAGGAGTATTCCATCTACAAGCTTGACTAAAAACCTTAACCAAAGAGAATTAAGTAAGTAATTCAAGAGGAAATGTAGGTCAAGGTCAAATATAGATGAGGGGTTATTGATGTACATCCCTATGAGAAAAGGTTGTCCAAGTATGGTGTCTGTATGCCCAATAGTATTCCATGTACAAGCTTGACTAAAACCCTTAACCAAGGTTGACTAAAAACCGTAACCAAGGGGAATTAACTAAGTAATTCAAGAGGAAATGTACAGTACACTCAGAGTGCTTTGTCCCTTTTCCACTCTCTCACGGTGGGAGGAATTTTCTCAGAGTGGGAAAATCACGGTGGGAGTTATGTGCCTCCCACGGTGACCATATATTTATCTGTATTACCACCGCGGACGGAGACCAAGCTGGACGAACTTCCAATAGCCATAAAACGGCCACGGTGTTCCCCCGTGATACGACCCCGCGTTCCACCGGGACGCCAGGCTGGCTTACCTGTACAGTCATAGCGTAGTACCCAAACATTTACACTTATTCCGACTTACGTTTGTGTTTTTTTATTCTTTTTTTTTTATAAATATATACATTTTTCCTTTCAAACAAACATATTTCGTAACAGAACAAAACATGAGAATCGTCTCCTAAACACATGAGAATCATCTCGCACTTTGGCATCGCGAAATCGCCTTCCGCTGAAACTTTTGTAAATACAGGGTTTGCTCATGGTGTGTAAAACGGATACGTCTTGAAATTTCGCTTTGCCCATGCATGCAAGTAAAACGCAATTCCAACGCGAGGCGAGAGCGCGAAAACGCACGACTGAATATAATATAATGTCCCATTTTCACCTCGCGATCTCACTTTGCGTTTTCGCGATCTGGCGCATGGATCGACATCGCGAAAACGCGAGAATGTAACTGGCCCTAACAGGACACTGTAGTATCATAATCATGTGCTGTAAAACATTATTTTAATTAAGAAATAGAAGAAATGTGGATATTGGGGAATATGTCAGATACATATGAAAGGGTTTTCGCGATCTCGTGTAGAGGTCGAGATCGAGTAAATGCGAGTTACACGACACTAACAGAACACCATTATAATTCTCGTGTTTTAGGAGACAATTCTCATGTTTTGTCAAAAAAATAATATTATTTTTTTCTAATAAACATATTTTGGCAGCATATGAGAATTGTCTCCTAAAACGATTTAAGTGTCATGTTACGATCTACTGATGGTGAACACGTGTTGGTCTTCGCTAGTCACATATGCAATAAGCCCGGTTTTGTCCGATCACGTCATACATCATCATATGCACGTGCGGTGACCTACTGGGACATGTGTCGGTGTTGGAAAGTGAGACATCAAAGGTTACAAAATGACATCTAAAGGTTAAGTTGTGTCGAAAACAAGTATTGGTCAGAGAGAAAGTGTAGAATCTCAAAAAAAGGTAACGGAATCTTTATTTACTCAATAAATATGTACTGGCAGCACATCAGAATCGTCTCATGTTTTGCCAAACCATGTTTTTATTGTCAGAAATATTGATGTTTGTCCACATTTGTTCCATTTCTTAATAAAAACATGTTTTGGCAGCACATGAGAATCGTCTCCTAAGACGATTTGTACATATGTTACAATTTCGCAAAACGAAAATGAAACATATTCTCAACAAAACATGTTTCGCGTTTTCGCGATCTTGTGCATAGGCCGAGATTGCGAAAACGCGAAGCGTGATGGATCGCGAAACGAAAATTTAACATATTCACAACAAAATATGTTTTGACAGTACTGTGCATATGAGAATCGTCTCCTTTCGCGATCTTGCGCGTAGATCGAGAAACGGAAACGAAATGATCGCAAGAGCTGAAACGAAAATGTAACGTATTCTCAACAAAACATGTTTTGACAGTGTATCCTACACGTCATTGTGAGAAGTGCATTATGTCTCGCTTTCCCGCAGACGGGCTTGACAATAATGCTAATATTCGTACAAAATATAAATGGTTTTGTCACGAGAGACTATTCTCATGTGTTGCCAAAACATGTGTTATTATTAAGAAATAAATATTTTTTTGAAGAAAAAAAACCCATTAGTATCGTCTAATGAGACGATTTTCATGTGTCGACAAACCTATTTTATTAAGAAATCAACAAATGTGAAAAGAAGACATGAATACATTTGTATTTCTTTACAAATAATCGACTTAGGAGACGATTCTCATGTGCTGCCAAATCTTGCTTTATCAAGAAATCAAACAAATGTGAAAATGCACTATGTCAAGCTAATGCGTAATTATCAATTTATCGGCGATGCGATGGACGTGAGCGACTACATAGCGTTGTTTTGATAAGTTTGTTCTGCCGAATTCTAAATGTCGGTCACCAGGTCACACTTTGCACGTGAAACTGGATTACCAACAGATGATTGTAAACACCATCAGGTGTGCAGCTAGACAGAAAATGATATGTCGCAAATGTGCTAGTTTGGGATAGGTGGGCACGCGGCATATTTCTTTATGCCTTCTAATTACCTCTAAGTTAATAATCGCAATTTCCATTTACCGATCTATTGGAAATGAATACTTATGACCGTATTTAATTTCGATTGAAAAATATAATATATATATATATATAAACGTGACGTCGGCAATGTAATACTGTGTATAGGCCGATGTTACGATACAGAAGATATGTTCCTTTACTTCCATACACATTTTTGGAGATATTACGCCGATTCGCGTGACGATATGTGACCTTAAAGAAATTGCAGCAAAGTGTATGAAATTCCGCGAGGCCGAACAACTCGGCAAATAAAAAAATATGCGTTTGCGGTGCCTGTACTGTATGAGACGATTTTTGTCAGCCATATATGCACTCCTCTCTGACCACATTACCTGTACGCTGGCACGGTGATGCGCCGTGGTGCGCCGTGGGCTAATACGGTGGGTCACGGGGGAACGCGGTGTGCAGCAGATTCGGTCTTTAAAATATTCCCACGGTGGTGATTTTTGCCTCTCCACTGTGACGGGTGGGATTTCCACCCGACACGGTGGGAGGAATGTTTATGCCCACTCTCCATCCGATCACGGGGTCGATCACGGGGTCGAGTGGGAAAAGGGACAAAGCACTCTGAGTGTACTGTAGGTCAAGGTCAAATATAGATCAGGGGTTATTGATGTACATCACTAGGAGATGAAGTTGTCCAAGTATGGTGGGTGTAGGGCCAGTAGTATTCCATATACAAGGTTGACTAAAAACCTTAACCAAGGCGTGACGTGACGGTGACGCCGACGCCGGGGTGACAACATAAGCTCTACTTATTCTTCGAATAGTCGAGCTAAAAATCATAATATATCTGCACTAGTGTAAAAACAGTGAACTTTTAAATTTATTTAATTTCTTATCATTTAATTGTTCCCTATTTAATAATGAAAAAAATCAATACATTTGTAAAAGTAAAATACGCATTGAATTTTAAAAAGGGGGGTATAATACTCTTTAGATACAAAACTTATCTGGAGCTCTGTACCGGTATATACTTACTGGCATGTCAGTAGCCTCAGAGAGTGGCTTTAGTTTTTCTTTCGTCTTGAGAAATGACTTGGAAGTTGGCTTATATCTGTGCATTTCCTCCTCCCTTGGCAATTTACTATGTAGCGCATAGCCCACAAGTTTCCCAGCATGCAAAGACTTACGGATTTGGGGCCCGTTTCACTAAACTTCCTACGACTAAAATGTTCGTAAGTGCAAATTTAAGATCGTCTGTAAATTTCAATTTATGTGTTTACATTTATTGAGCATAGGCTGCATATGCAGCCTATGCTCAATAAATGTAAATCCAATAATTATTTACAAGAAAACAATGTTAATGTGAAATTTACAGACTATCATAATTTTGCACTTACGAACATTTTAGTCGTAAGAAGTTTAGTGAAACGGGCCCCAGGTCTCTACTCAGTTACGGTAACAAGTCTGACTCACTAATAAGACAACTTTTATCAGACTCACAAGCTGTCTTAACACTTACAATGCTGAATTCACTTTTGTCATCTGCTTGCTGTTTATTTTTTATATTCCATTTTTCTTTTTAAAAACATATTTTGACAACGCTTTAGAATCATTTCCAATGGATATGATTCTGAAGTGCTGCCAAACCATGTTTTATTGTTTAAACAACAGCAGATGACACTTTTTTTGTTTCCCACGCTCTAAGGATTAATAGCAGAACTGTAATGTATCCACAAATTTCAGGCGTACGTCTTAATTATGTGATCTAGTCCTTTGTCAAACTACTGTGTTTCACGACAGCTGCCCAAATTTTACGGCTACATAAACAATTAAAAAAGATTATTGTTAAGAATGAGCCTTCTTTTTATTTCATGAAATTTGGTCCAATATTGATTTTATTACGAAAATACAATTTCCCCAAGTCTACGGGGATTTAACACGGGGATTTTTTTCTAATTTCAGAAATGGTGGACCAATTTTCAAAATTTAACTTTTGTTTTCTTAGTTAAATAATTTCCAAGCTATCTAGCCAGGTTTCGGAAGCAATTTCCAAAATTGATTGTTCGTTTTTTGACTGCTCCGTCAGCTACTCCACCTCCTTTTTCCCCATTCCCAAATTTCACAAAATAAAAAGAAGGCTCATTCTTAAATTTCAGACTTACCATTCAGGTCCTTGATATAGACTTTTGTCAAACTAAGCTTCGTGTCCTTTGTCTTCGGAAGTTCTAAAACAGAGTGCAGAATCGTGCATACCGTATTGATCCTAATATAAGCATCAGGGCGCGATAAAAAACGGATGTGCAAATTAGGTATTACATACGAGCCGTGTGCTAAAAACTTTTACACTATGGCAAAATAGCAACTTGCCAATCCACTCATATTTGGTATTGAATATCCGGTGTAAAGTTCCAGATCAAATTAAGGAAAGATAACCAGAAGGCTAGGAAACGTGTAGGAATTCCTACCGTTTGCGAGTGGAGCCTGATAAACTTGATATAAAAAGACACTAGTGTGATTATTCTATTCATCAGGTAACGTTTTTGGCTACAGAATGAGCAACTATGACATTGTTTTCGTTGAAAAGAACGTGGACTTGTTTCCGTGACGTCATTCCACTGACGTTATTCGATAACGTCATGTGACGCAGTTCGGCCAATGAAACGTCAGTTTTCAATTCTTTGCAACATGGATATAGGTATCAGGTGAATGCCTGATACAGCAATATGTTATCAGTCAGTATGTATTGTTATCAATCAGTATGTATTCAGCCAAATACGAAGCGTTACCTGATAAAGAATTAGTGGGCGTGACTCTAATGCCGAAGTTTTTCGCATTGAAATTTCAATGGGGTTTATTCATGTATAAACTCTACAAGCTCTACAAAAGTGTAGAAATAAATGGCCAAGTTAAAAAGCATTTTTTTCGGCAACAGCAAGTTGCACATCTTCAATATGTGTAGAAAACGTGTGTATCATTTCAGATCGATTGATTGAACGGTTTCGGAGGAGTTGTGTACACAAACTATGTATGTTTCTGTCCCCCGCCCGCCCCACGGTAAAACATAATCCACCCCACCCCCCATAAATTGGTGGGGCATTGGTGGGGGCACAATAAACTGGAGCAAACAAGCAGAGACTCACAGTTACCCTCGGCCGCCGCCTGGACTGAAAAACAAAAACTTTAATCCAAATATTATGGACAGACGGATGGATGGCCGGAAATATAACAAGAGTTGTCAGAAGACAACGAAGCTCGCCTGTTGGCAGCCTTCACTCAAACTTGGCACAGTTATATAAACAAGAAACGAGGCAAAGCCACGAAGGCCAGGTTTTTTACAAGCATAGACACTTGGATAACATAATTATACCCACTTTTTGTAGACTAGATGGCCGTGGCCTGCATGTCGCGCCTTGGGGCGAGGCATGGACACTAAAAAAATAGATATAGTAGATGGAAAAACTTTAACCAAAAAACTTTAACCGGACACACGGACGTACGGACAGACGGACGGATGTATACATGCCAAAATGCCGACGATATCACGCTTTCCGCAAGCGGGCATGACAATGATAAACACCCATGTGAAGTATCAAGGTATTGGGTGAAGCAGTTGCAGAGATATAGTACACGAAAAAACTTTAACAAAAAAATTCAAAGTAATTTGACCTTGACATTGGGCACAGGATCGCGCTTTCCGCAAGCAGGTGTGACAATGATGATAAACACCCATGTGAAGTATCAAGGTATTGGGTGAAGCAGTTGCAGAGATATAGTACACGAAAAAACTAATTAACAAAAAAAATTCAAAGTAATTTGACCTTGACATTGGGCACAGGATCGCGCTTTCCGCAAGCAGGTGCGACAATGATGATAAACACCCATGTAAAGTATCAAGGTATTGGGTGAAGCAGTTGCAGAGATATAGTACACAAAAAAAATTTAACAAAAAAATTCAAAGTAATTTGACCTTGACATTGGGCACAGGATCGCGCATTTCCGCAAGCAGGTGCGACAATGATGATAAACACCCATGTGAAGTATCAAGGTATTGGGTGAAGCAGTTGCAGAGATATAGTACACGAAAAAAAAACATTAACAAAAAAAATACAAAGTAATTTGACCTTGACATTGGGCACAGGGGCCGCACGGTTGGGGGTTAGAATGAAAATATGGATGATGATAAACACCCATGTGAAGTTTCAAGGTAATGGGCGAAGCAGTTGCAGAGATATAGTATAACGAAAAAGTTTTAACCAAAAAACTCTAACCAGACGTACGTTAAAAAGTTAACGTTGAAAATGGCTAAAGTCAATTACGTAGAAATAATAGGTGAAGGTAAAAAAATGGTCACATGTTGGATAGTTGTATGTGGTAGGCACCCCTTGGTTATGAAGCTGTGAAAGTTTGGTGGTCCTAGGTGGTACAGTACCAAAGAAATGGACTTAAACACGAAAACTTAACATTGTAAACGCGAAAAGTTTAACATTGAAAATGGCTAAGTCGACTGCGCGGAAAAAATGGGTGAAGTTAAGAAAAAAAAAAAGTAACATGTTGGATAGTGATGTGTGGTGGTACCCCTTGATTATGAAGCTGTGAAAGTTTGGTGGTCCTAGGTGGTACAGTACCAAAGAAATGGACTTAAACACGAAAACTTAACATTGTAAAAACGAAAACTTAACATTGAAAATGGCTAAGTCGACTACGCGGAAAAAATGGGTCAAGTTAAAAACAAGAAACGAGGCAAAGCCACGAAGGCCAGGTTTTTTCCAAGCATGGACACTTGGATAACGTAATTATACCCACTTTTTGTAGACTAGATGGCCGTGGCCTGCATGTCGCGCCTTGGGGCGAGGCATGGACACTAAAAAAAATAGATATAGTAGATGGAAAAACTTTAACGAAAAAACTTTAACCGGACACTCGGACACTCGGACGTACGGACGGACGGACGGACGCCAAAATGCCGACGATATCGCGCTTTCCGCAAGCGGGTGCGACAATGATGATAAACACCCATGTGAAGTATCAAGGTAATGGGTAAAGCAGTTGCAGAGATATAGTACACGAAAAAACTTTAACAAATAAATTCAAAGTAATTCGACCTTGACAGTGATCACAGGGGCCGCACGGTTGGGGGTTAGAATGAAAATATGGACGATGATAAACACCAATGTGAAGTTTCAAGGTAATGGGCGAAGCAGTTGCAGAGATGTATAACGAAAAAGTTTTAACCAAAAAACTTTAACCAGACGTACGTTAAATGTTTTTTAAGAATATATGCTATTTTTAGACGGCGGCCATCTTGGATTAGCGATGACCTCCATTTTAACAAATCTGAAAAAACTTTAACAAAAAATTCAAAGTAATTTGACCTTGACATTGGGCACAGGGGCCGCACGGTTGGGGGTTAGAATGAAAATATGGATGATGATAAACACCCATGTGAAGTTTCAAGGTAATGGGCGAAGCAGTTGCAGAGATATAGTATAACAAAAAAGTTTTAACCAAAAAACTTTAACCAGACGTACGTTAAAAAGTAACGTTGAAAATGGCTAAGTCAATTACGTAGAAATAAAGGTGAAGGTAAAAAAATGTCACATGTTGGATAGTTGTATGTGGTAGGCACCCCTTGGTTATGAAGCTGTGAAAGTTGGTGGTCCTAGGTGGTACAGTACCAAAGAAATGGACTTAAACAACGAAAACTAACATTGTAAACGCGAAAACTTAACACTAAATGGTTCTAAGTCGACTGCGCGGAAAAAATGGGTGAAATTAAAAAAAAAGTAACATGTTGGATAGTGATATGTGGTGGGCACCCCTTGATTATGAAGCTGTGAAAGTTTGGTGGTCCTAGGTGGTACAGTAACAAAGAAATGGACTTAAACACGAAAACTTAACATTGTAAATGCGAAAACTTAACACTGAAAATGGCTAAGTCGACTGCGCGGAAAAAATGGGTGAAATTAAAAAAAAAGTAACATGTTGGATAGTGATATGTGGTGGGCACCCCTGTTGATTATGAAGCTGTGAAAGTTTGGTGGTCCTAGGTGGTACAGTAACAAAGAAATGGACTTAAACACGAAAACTTAACATTGTAAACGCGAAAACTTAACATTGAAAATGGCTAAGTCGACTGCGTGGAAAAAATGGGTGAAGTTAAAAAAAAAGTAACATGTTGGATAGTGATATGTGGTGGGCACCCCTTGATTATGAAGCTGTGAAAGTTTGGTGGTCCTAGGTGGTACAGTACCAAAGAAATGGACTTAAACACGAAAACTTAACATTGTAAACGCGAAAACTTAACATTGAAAATGGCTAAGTCGACTACGCGAAAAAATGGTCAAGTTAAAAAAAAGTAACATGTTGGATAGTGATATGTGGTGGGCACCCTTTGATTATGAAGCTGTGAAAGTTTGGTGGTCCTAGGTGGTAAAGTAACAAAGAAATGGATCTCAAACACGAAAACTTAACATTGAAAATGGCTAAGTCGACTACTGTGGAAAAAATGGGTCAAGTTAAAAAAAAATAAAAGTAACATGTTGGATAGTGATATGTGGTGGGCACCCTTTGATTATGAAGTTGTGAAAGTTTGGTGGTCCTAGGTGGTACAGTAACAAAGAAATGGACTCAAACACGAAAACTTAACATTGATTGTGGACGCCGCCCGCCGCCCGCCCGCCCGCCCGCCCGCCCGGCTTTCGCCAATCCAATAGCCTGGATTTTTTTTCAAAAAACCTGGCTAAAAAAGTAACATGTTGGATAGTGATATGTGGTGGGCACCCCTTGATTATGAAGCTGTGAAAGTTTGGTGGTCCTAGGTGGTACAGTAACAAAGAAATGGACTCAAACACGAAAACTTAACATTGATTGTGGACGCCGCCCGCCCGCCCGGCTTTCGCCAATCCAATAGCCTGGATTTTTTTTAAAAAAACCTGGCTAAAAAGGTAACATGTTGGATAGTGATATGTGGTGGGTACCCCTTGATTATGAAGCTGAGAAAGTTTGGTGGTCCTAGGTGGTACAGTAACAAAGAAATGGACTCAAACACGAAAACTTAACATTGATTGTGGACGCCGCCCCAGCCCGCCGCCCAGCTTTCGCCAATCCAATAGCCTGGATTTTTTTTTAAAAAACCTGGCTAAAAACATGAATATTATATAACTTGACCTTGGGTTAAGGGGTGTGCGGTGGACCTTGACATTGGGGCCAATGGTGGACGGTGGGTCGTGGATTTGCTATAGCGTGATATAGCATATTAAGATGAATGCATGTATTAAATATCAATGCGCTCCCTGAAAACAGAAGTAATACAAAATTTAACCCAACGTTAAGTTTATGAACGCACTCAGTTGGTGATTTTATACAGCATGATAGCTATTCACATGAGATTTGTGATTGTTGAGGGGTGGGAAAGGGGTGGGGGGGGGGGGGGTGGGTCATGGATTTGCTGTAGCACAATAGAGTATCATCAGATGAATGCATGTATGAAATATCAAGGTGTTCCCTGTAAAGAAACAGAAGTTATTAAGACATTTACTCCAACGTTAAGTTTATGATGTTGATCTTGGGAAAAGGTGTGGGTCATGGATTTGCTGTAGCAGAATAGAGGATCATGAGAATGCATGTATGAAATATCAAAGCATTCCCTGTAAAGAAACAGAAGTTACACAACATGACCTTGGGGTAAGT
The DNA here is from genome assembly GCA_029237695.1 of Conchocele bisecta. Taxonomy (NCBI): domain Eukaryota; kingdom Metazoa; phylum Mollusca; class Bivalvia; order Lucinida; family Thyasiridae; genus Conchocele; species Conchocele bisecta. The sequence continues at coordinate 25,800,310 of CM055275.1, read as the reverse complement.
TTATGATGTTGATCTTGGGGAAATGGGTGGGTCGTGGAATTGCTACAGCATAATAGAGGGTCATCTGAAGAATGCATGTATGAAATATCAAGGCGTTCCATGAAAGGAAACAGATGTTATAAGACATTTACTCCAATTTTCAGATTTGCTATACACTCTAGCATGATAGAGTATCACCGGATGAAATATGAAGGAGTTCCATGTAAATAAACAGAAGTTACACAACATTTACCGCAACGTTAAGTTTATGAACATGCTATGTTTGTGACCTTGACCTTTGGGTAAGGGTTGTGTCGTGGGTCGTGAATTTGCTACAGCATGATAGAGGGTCATCTGAGGTATGCATCTATGAAATATCAAGGCGTTCCAACGGTTCCATGAAAGACATTTATCCCAACGTTAAGTTTATGAATGTGCTAAGTTTGTGACCTTGACCTTGGGGTAAGGGGTGGGCGGTGGGTCATGGATTTGCTATAGCATGATAGAGTATCATCATATGAATGAATGTATGAAATATCAAGGCGTTCCATGAAAGGAAACAGATGTTATAAGACATTTACCCCAAAGTTAAGTTAATAAATGTGCCAAGTGTGTGACCTTGACCTTGTGGAAAGGGGTGGGGGTGGGTCATGGATTTGCTACAGCATGATAGAGGGTCATCTGAAGAATGCATGTATTAAACATCAAGGAGTTCCATGAAAGGAAACAGATGTTATAAGACATTTACCCCAACATTAAATTTATGAATGTGCTAAGTTTGTGACCTTGACCTTGGGGTAAGGGGTGGGTCATGGATTTGCTATAGCACGATAGAGTATCATCAGATGAATGCACGTTTGAAATATCAAGGCGTGCCATGAAAGGTAACAGAAGGTACACAACACTTACCCCAACGTTAAGTTTATGAACATGCTAAAGTTTGTGACCTTGACCTTTGGGTAAGGGTTGGGTGGTGGGTCGTAGATTTGCTACAGAATAATAGAGGGTCATCTGAGGAATGCATGTATGAAATATCAAGGCGTTCCATGAAAGGAAACAGATGTTATAAGACATTTACTCCAACGTTAAGTTTATGAATGTGCTATGTTTCAATGTTTGTGACCTTGAACTTGGAGTAAGGGGTGGGCAGTGGGTCATGGATTTGCTATAGCACGATAGAGTATCATCAGATGAATGCATGTATGAAATATCAAGGCGTTCCATGAATGGAAACATATGTTAGAAGACATTTACCCCAACGTTAAGGTTATGAATGTGCTAAGTTTGTGACCTTGTTTGTTTGTTTGTTGGGGTTTAACGGCCTATCAACAGCTGTCATTTAAGGCCAGGTCAATGGGTTTAGTACTAAATCCCATATATTACCTGTACAAGTACATTTGCAATGTACATGTACAAAATCAGAACTGGATATTTACAATATAACAAAACTATATATTCAGTCCTGAAATCAGAATAATCCTGATCTGATGCCAGGTCCTCGCCACACCAGAATCACTTGACCCCTCTCAAAAGCAGTAGGATCAGTAATAATCTTACTATTTTTATAATGGGCAATAACCCAATTCAACTCCCAGGTAACAAAAGAGCCAAAGATAAAAACGTACCTGAGGGCCAAAACAGGTAAATTCTGATTCCTATAAGGTAGAACCACTACCGTTAATTTACGCCGCCTCGTTCGTCCGACCACCACACACGTGTGTGACCTTGACCTTGGAATAAGGCTTGGATGGTGGGTCATGGATTTGCTACAGCATGATAGAGGGTCATCTGAGGAATGCATGTATGAAATAACAAGGTGTTCCATGAAAGGAAACAGAAGTTATAAGACATTTACCCAACGTTAAGTTTGTGGACGCTGACGTTGCCGCCGGCGACGCCAGGGGTATGCTATACCCGAAATATTTTGTATGCCGTGGGTATAAAAATTAATGCAAACACCAATATGTGCTAAAAATGGAATTTCCATTTATGGTTAAAAGCTGCGCAGCTTTTAACCATAAATGGAAATTCCATTTTATTTCCAATATAATTATGTTTAATACATGTAGTTGTTCCTTGGATAGTGTATTATTGTTTTAGCACATTTTGGTGGCTTTTCATCATTTATTTGACGCCACGTGTCGTTCATACGGAGCCCCGCAGGGGACGCAGATTCTTTTTTTTAATTAATTTGTTTCCGCGAAATAACATTTTGTTCCCTCAATTTAACAATTTGTTCCCTCGATTTAACAATTTGTTCCCACGAATTAACAATTTGTTCCCGTGGAATTGTTATATCGTGGGAACAAATTGTTAATTTGAGGGAACAAATTGAAATTTGTCATTTCGTGGGAACGAATTGTTAATTTGAGGGAACGAATTGTTAATTTGAGGGAACGAATTGTTAAATTGAGTGAATGAATTGGTTATTTCGTGGGAACAAATTAATAAAAAAAAAAAACCATTTCCCCTGCGGGGCTCCGTACGTTCACCTCTATCTGCTGCTATGCCATGCTCTGACGGTGGGTCGTCAGGTGGGTCGTCAGTGGGTTTCTTTACAGGTTTTTTCGGTACCCCCTTGATTAAATTCTTGAAAAAAGCCATCCTAGAAAAGGAACAAAGTTAAAATGTTGAAGGTGGGTCGTCAAGTGGGTCGTCGTCAAGTTTCTTTTCAGGCGTTTTCTTTCCCTTGATAATATTCTTTAACCAAGCAATCCTAGAAAAGGAAGAATTGATATATGACATGACCATATTCGGTCAAATGTGAAATTTGACCCCTACTTGACCCATCCTGCCCCACCCATTTTTGACCCGAGGGCCACCATTTGAAGGAATCTGAAACATGGTTAACTATCGATCATTCAAATCAAGCTTCGTTGAAATCGGCCTGGCGGTTCGTGAGAAGAAGATTTTGGAGAATTTGACCTACTTTTCAACGGTGGCCATCTTGGATTTCGAGATGACCATAATTTTCACAAAAATCAAAAGGCTTCACCCACTGACCATTACTGTGAAGTTTGGCCAATATTGGCCAAGTGGTTCACGAGAAGAAGACGTTTGTAATCTATATTGAAAGAACAACCTTTTGACCTTTCGGCAGCCATCTCGGATGACGTATTTACCTGATTTTGAAGAAAAAAAAGCTCCAGAGTGACCGTCTCGGGAAGAACATTTTCCTGTGTAGCCAATATGACTGGCGGACGGGCTAATGTACATGTACCCCGTACTAGCAGGTAGCAGGTCTATGGGAAAATGCTGCACTGACCCCCACTCCCTCGACTGGCCACCACCGTGGAGATGTAACATACATGCCTGATGATTGTATAATTGTTACATGTCCCGATAAAAATATTGGCAGTATATTTTCTCGTCGGGAATAATTAATTTGAAAATAAAATGAGCAATTTAGTTTTGTTGTGTTTCAGAAAAGGTACATTCAGCGCCTTTGTAAACAAAGAAACAGCCATGCTAAAAACAAGGGCGGACTCACGTAGGGGAAACGCCGGCGCCCACCAACCCCCCCCACCCCCAAAATTTGGCGAGTAAAGATATTTTTGCTCTAAAATGCGCCATAACGCAGCAAAATGGGGTGTAAATATCTAACATATTCCGGAGGGCATACCGCCGGACCCACCTAGCAGTCTCCCCAGCTCCGCTTGGTCGACGAACAAACGGTGCTAGTTCGAAAGCATAGTAAACTATTTAAATTTAGAAGTCCGCCACCCCCACCCCCTAACCTGAAATCCTGGATCCGCCCCTGAAAAGCACCGTGGCGTACGTACATGTATTTTGCCTAACTGCACACTATAACACAGACTGTGACTTACACACTAAATTTTTTAGACGCGTTTAATGTGTGCATGTGAGTTTGCTTTATATTACACACCTCCGACTAGAACGTCCCTTTGATAACAAAGCATGCAGACGATTATTTAGTACAATGTAATACAATGTATGAAAATTAACAACAATCTGGCAAAGTCGGACTTCTTAAATGTGTAAATGTTGGAGACCTGTGCATTTCATTGCAGTGTGATCAGTGTCTGCAATGATTGCAAATATACTAGTAAAATTACTATACATTCATATAACCATATTTACAAGTGGTCATTTTAAAGAATATTTACATTGTTATCAAACGGCAATCGTACGGCTGATTCAATGTGATATTTTTGAAAGTCGCTAAATATTATGTGACACCGTACACGTAAGTCAGGTAGCAGATACAGATAGAAATCAGTAGGCTATGTCCTTGGTGGCTACAATTATGTATTACAATTATCTGATATAATCATGATTATTGTGACACAATACCAACACACTAAATACTAAAACATGTTTGGCCCAGTGTCACCATGATGCGATATGCCAGATATGCCAGGAGCGGCGTATATTTTGGCACTACCATAATTATACATCTGTGATAGGCTTATTTTTCTGAAAATTTCCAAATCGTATTTTTATGTTGACTTTTGAAACATTTGACAGGTGAAACAGTAAATTAAACGAATTGAGCCCTGTGCCCAGTTCTATTTGTTACATAATACTGATTCTGTGATGGTGTTATCTAATAATTACCGGTTGTATGGTTATTTAGCTTCAAATGTCAGGGCACAAGTCCATATATTATAAAAAATAACATGGTCATGGGCATGTGCTAAAGTAAGCATCACAAAAAATGTAAGCGAAGTGAAAACATACTTAAAACATGAAAAAGGTCAAGGTTGAAGAAACTTTTTGACAAAAAAATGTGTTTCCACAACCATGTGAAGGTCAAAAAGGTCTAGGTCATGTTAATGGCAGCACGAGTGTGTTCCAAATGCTCACATGTATCACGTGTCCAAATATTGAAGCAATCCATCAAGTAATATTAATGTTATGCGATGATGAAGAAACTTGTACAAACTTTTTGACGCATAAAATGGCATAAAATGGCTAAGTATTTGCGCAAAAATGTGAAGGTACATGTACAAAAGGCCAAGATCATGTTAATGGGGGCATGAGTGTGTTCCGAATGTTAACATATATCAAATGTCCAACTTTTTTACCTTTCGGACGACGGAAAAATCGGTGACTATAGTCGCGATAATAAACTATATAACCTTTCATCTTACTATTAATTAAACACATATTCACCACATCCAGCAACAATTTAAGGTTAATATTATGTTGTTTGATCTCAAAAGTGCCTTAGCCTTATACATGTATCTGCAGGTTTACAAAAAAAAATCATAGATCTTCTGATTTCAAATTTCCTCGACATTTGCTAAAATTTCAAATTTCCCTGACAAAAATAAAAATTCCCCCGACACTTCCCAGACCTTGAATTTCCCTGATTTTTCCCTGACGCGTGGGAACCCTGTTGAGTCAATATAGTGATTTTATACTAGTACGAAGCATGGTTGGCAAATATTTGCAGCTTTATACAACTGCAAAAATTAATTTTTCTCATCAGATAATTCCCTGCTACTTAGCATATATATCAACCCCAGTGTGCGACTGGCATTTAACTGTCATGATACATTATTAAGATCTATTGCAGGAGTACATTACACGAAAATCATTTTATGCTTGGATGGTCGGACACCATGATAAAAGACATTAATCTGTGGTATACATCAAAGTGCACACTTCAGTGATTAACAAAAGATCTGATAATAATACGAGGTGTAGCCTGGTAAAACAGGGCTTATGGGAGTGGAGTCCAGTGTAGCTCCTGTTCCATAAAACCAGTATGCAAATGAGTTAGCTCATTACATGCTCCTGAGGCCCGTTTCACTAAACTTCTTACGAATACAATGTTCGTAAGTGCAAATTTAAGATCGTCTGTAAATTTTCAATTTATGGATTTACATTTATTGAGCATAGGCTGCATATGCAGCCTATGCTCAATAAATGTAAATCCATTAATTGTTTGCAAGAAAACGTTGTTAATGCAACATTTACAGACTATCATAAGTTTGCACTTACAAACATTTTAGTCGTACAAAGTTTAGTGAAACGGCCCCCAGATCTAGTAAACATAATGTACGGTACCAGTACGAGACCACGTGGGTAAATATCGGTACTAAGGGAGAAAACATTTACATAATGAATAAGTTTCAGGTGCGTGAATTTCGTACAGAAAAGTGTGAACGTGATGTAAATTGGGAAAATTATATATAAATTATAAACATGATACCGGGAAGTATTATGCAGGTGTACTGTATTCGTTATTAATGTTGTCACATGTACCACGCTATCTCTCACACATAAACATATTTTAGATATTCACGTGAGTTACAAACTTATTCAGCTTACCCAATTGTCGGTGAATGGCCACGGATACAGGTGCACAGAGAGCTATTTTAGAACATGACATACATGTATTGAAGAGAGTTTCTGTTTATATTACTTTGACCCTGTCAACCCTAAGGAACAACATGTGCAAACACTGTAGATCTACAGTATTTGTTTTTATTTTCAAGATTTTGAAAAACAAATACCATTTTACGATCGGCAGGGAGTCTCTTACCCACTACCAATGGGCCTAGGCTACTCAAATGTGTCCCAGGCTATAACGATCATCCGACTAACGTATCAAGAGAGATGCAAAATTTGGATGTATACATGTCTAAGTTTTGGCGGACGGGACATATATTTCAAGGAAAGTAGGTCATGGTCACCTGAATGGCCCAGGATAGTTAGGTATCAATGTAAGCAGACTACTGATGCAGTTTGGCGCAGATCCGACAAGGCTATGAGGAGATTTGGATGTACAAAGTTTTGACGGACATGACCGATATTGCAAGGAAAGTACATGTACACAGGCCTCAACAAATCCACTCGCATTGATGAGTGAATTTTCGATCTGGACGAGTGGTAATTTGAAGGGAGTGTGGCATAAACATTAAAATATATACAATTAAGTCATAACATTTACTTTTCCTATTAATTGGATTACTAACTAGAAATGTGGCCTGTCGGCACACGAATGCCCCCGCTGGCAGGCAGTCAAAGAAAACGAGGCATATTTGATTATAAGCCATTTACCCGAGCGTTAAGGTTTTGAACGCACCTTGACCCTGGGCTTAGTGGGGGCGGGACGAATGTGGATTTGTCACAGGGCGGTAGAGGACCATTGTAGCAATGCGTGTGTGAAATGTGAAGCAGATCCGAGCAAGGAAACACAAATTATAAGCCATTTAACTGAATGTTAAGGTTTAAAATAAAACGCACCAAGTCTGTGACCTTGACCCTGTGCTTAGCGGGGGCAGGACGAATGTGGATTTGTCACAGGGCGTAGAGGACCATTGGAGCAAATGCGTGTGTGAAAGTTAGTGTAGGATTGAGAAACGCGCACATAGATTTGTCCCAAAGTGGCAAGTAAACAATTAAAGTGAAAAGGTGAAGGTCAAAGGTGAAGTCGAAGTAACGGTGGTGGAGTGTGTAAGGCATGTTCATATGTATCATGTGTAAAATATTTAGCGATTGGCAAAAGTATTGAGAAGTTATTGTAGGATTGAGAAACGTGCACGTAGATTTGTCCCAAAGTGCTAAGTAAACATTTAAAGTAGAAAAGGTGAAGGTCAAAGGTCAAGGTCGAAGTACTGGGTGGTGGAGTGTGTAGCGCATCATATGTATCATGTGTATAAATATTTAAGCGATTGGCAGAAGTATTGAGAATTCGTGTAGGATGATTTGCACGTATGTCCCAAAGTGCCAAGCCAAACATTTAAAGTGAAAAGGTCAAGGCCAAAGGTCAAGGTCGAAGTACTGGGTGGTGGAGTTGTGTAGCGTTCATATATGATGTGTATAAACATTTTAAGCGATTGCAAAAGTAATTGAGAAGTTAGAGTGAGGATTGAGAAACGACACGTAGATTTGTCCCAAAGT